>JAJIBD010035697.1:0-22033 GCA_021461705.1 Cryptotis parvus
ACAGTGTTTTTGAAATAAGAGATAATCTCAGAGAAAGGGATTAGTCCCTGGGCATAATTATTTGTTTAGACAGGAAACAAGAGTAGCAACACCCTAGTGTGCACCACCTTTCATTTACACCTAAAAGCTGATTCATTGACCTTCCCTGAAGATAGGATTATTACTTTTTGGATATATGGGGACTGACTTGAGGTACATTGATCCACTTTAGTGGGAGACTTGGGCCTGGTGTGCCACGGTTAGAGTTCTGACCAAGAGCTAGAGATCTGGCGAATCCCATTATCTTCGATTGTCAGTGGTAGAGCTTGTTTTATTATTGATAATTGGTAAATGACTTTTGATCTGCACTGGACTTGGTTGTTTTCTTTTTCTTTTTTGGGTCAACTCGGCCGGCAATGCTCAGGGGTTACTCCTGAGTCTGCATTCAGAAATTACTCTCAGTATGGCAGTGCTAGGGAACCATATGGGATGCCAGGGATTGTAATGGGTCTGGCTGCATCAAGGCAAATGCCCTACCTGCTGGACTATTGCTCCAGTCCTGCATTGGACTTGTGAATTTTCATCCATTCCCACCCACCTTGGAGGTAGAAGGGAACTAGTTTCCTGATATTGTGGGGGCCCCAAGGGCTCCCTGAGAGCTTAATCCTGGCTCCTCTGCTCAGAGGTAAGTTCTCAGAGTGCCTGGGCACCATATGCCATGTTAGCTAGAACTTTAATCCCTGAGACTGCTTTTCCAGTTCCTAAGCAATCTTAAATAATATGAGCACATTTAAAAATAAGAGTCTGAACTATTAAATTTTCACATGTATTTTCCTTGAACCTAGTGCATTTTTGGTGTATAATCATTTGTATGTTTCTTATAAAATGATGGGGTTTTTCTTTATTTTATTTTTTTAATATTTTATTATATCACTGTGAGATATACAACTACAAAGATGTTCATATTTGGGTTTTGGTCATATGGTGTTCCAGCACCTGTCCCTCCACCAGTGCCCATTTCCCACCACCAATGTCCCCTATTCCTTCTCCCTCCCCTAGCCTGCCTCTATGGCAGGTTCTTTATCTCTTTTCTCTCTTTCTCTCTTCCTTCCCTTACACATTGTGAATTACAGTACATACATTTAGAAGTTGTCATGTAAAATGTTATTTTTTTAATTATTTAAAAGTGATACATCACCTATTTTACATTTTTAAGACTAAGAAGTTAGGGTTTTATACATTTTAAATGTAAATTCACAAATTGGCAACCATTAAAATATAAATCTATTCTAGTGTTTTTTAGTTTGAATTTTTTCTAACATTAAATTATAATAGATTTTTAAATATAGATGTTTTTTGGAGATAAATTTTATATATTCTCAAATACCATGAGAGTGTTGTGGAAATACAATAAACAACATTCTGCCCAAGTTTTATTTTAGGAGTTCTTTCTCCCAAAAAATTATCAATGTTAGCATTCAAAATTAATATTGGATTTACAATTTTAAAACCAAAAGCATTGTTATTAAACTGGGCATTTGATCTAGAAAATCCAACTTTAGGTAGATCAATGTTTCCTGGAGTCGATTTCCCTTAACTGCAATTTGAATCAACATTAAGTGATTTATTTTCATACCCATATGCTTTATCTGCCCAAAATTCCCTAAGTTTGCTACTTTTTGCCTGCTTTTTAAAACATACAACAAGATGATCATGGTTGGAGCTTCTTTTATGCATTCATGGGAAAAGGGAACATGCCCAGCAGCTCTTTGTCTAGAAAACATTGATTAAAAGTACCAAGGAAGAGCAGTCATGGGTATATTTTTTCAGGGAAACCCAGACTGGATAAGAAATATTGAGTAAATAGGAGCTGAACTTCCACATAAAGATTTTAAAAAATTAATATATATTCCACCTAGCATGGAGTTGTAAGAAGACCACATGCATTATGAACCACCAATTTCCCTTGACTGTCATACTTCTTTCAATATGTATACCTTTCTTTCTGATCCAAAATAACAATAATTATTCATGAAAGTGAGCCTAAGATTTGCTTATTAAATCCAGATTATTCAGTGACATATTACTAGAGTTCCTAACTGAACTTTAAAAGACTGAATGGTTTTCTCACAAAAATTTATTCTTTTCTCTTCAGAATCTATAGACATTAATGTGTGAAAGCACATATGTAACCTAATTTTTTTAATTGGTATGTAGGCAAGTAACTCAAAGATCTTCTAATAAGTATGAATATAGTTTCAGTGTCTGATGATGGACTCTGCAACATCCATTACATGATACCTGGCATCTTAAAATCAGTCGTGACAATTGGAGAAAGTTAGGTATGTACACAGGACACCTGATGAAGTAACAGGTGATAATTAATGCCAGAACAAAATAACAGTAATTTCTAAAGGAGTTTTGGAAGGTGATAATATGACATTGGTGCCTCAATAAGGGCCTTAGGCATTCAAAGAGATCGCACCATTAGACAGTTGCCTAAATAGGGATCTGGAAAAAATGAGAAGATGAAGATGGTCAAATCAAATGTCCCTTCATTTTTCAGCCTTTTCTGATTGTCTTTTACATAGCAATGGCCTATTTATATTCCCACCAAGTGCTTTATAGGAGAAACATTTATTAAAATGTATTTATTGTATTTCTTTGTCCCTGTCCTTATCTATCTCTAAACTACCAGGGGGTGAAACAGAATATTTTTAATTTTTATATTTTCCTCATCTTTTATGTGCTCATTAAATGTTTATTGAGCACATTTTTTGAACCAACAAGCAAACTAATAGGCAGAAATAAGTTCCAGAGTTCCTAAGTTTTGTTGCAAGGGATGGCTGGGTAGAGAAGTTTTATGTTGAGGCCAATGAAAGATCAGCATAAATGAGGGAGAAGGCCTTGATGAATCTTCTTTGCTTCTTAGACAGGTATTATTTTCTCTTGGTTGGATTCAGAAGGTCAACTAGGCTTCATAGTATCTAGTATCTGGGCTAAAAGAAATAACTAAATACCAACAAAAACATCATTCATGCTGGTTCTTTAGGTTTCTTTCTGCCCAACTATTGAGCATTTGGAGTGTCCTATGACATTTACAAACTGAATTTTATAAAGGTTAATCCAGCTGAGTACAGGCTAAATTGAGAACTAAGAGACTATTGTGAAATTCCTGTGCAGAATCAAACAACAGTGGAGGCTTAAAAGTAAAGATAGTAGATGAGAATAGTAGAAAGAACTTGTTGTTGATAAACTGCTAGAACCAATGCTGGCAAAGGGGGAAAGGTTTATATTTCTATGAGAGGGCAATTTCACTGTTGAAGTTTCCCAGAGAGTTAACTTCAGTGATTTTTTTAGAGCTGAAGATAGTTCACGTAAAACAATTAGGGAAAGATGGCAAGATATATAGTGGGAATATTGTAGAAACATGAGAGAAAAAAACTAGGGAAAGGTAAAGAGACAATCTGAAAATAGAGTTGGCTTTGCTGTTGGGTCAGGTTTCAACGGCAGAAGAGAGTGCTGGACCAAGGTAATCTGAGTATCTTTGAGCAAATCAGTAAATCTCTTTGCTTTAGCTTTTTTCCTTCATGGGAAAGATAGAGACTAAATGGGAATAAGACCACAAGTATGATTTGAAAAAAATTTTATGCAAATTTATGTTGTTATTCTTTTCTTGTTTATTTCCTTGTCTAGCCTATGAGCATTTTTCATAAAAGATAAGCCTTGTAGGGTAATGATAGTGATAATTTTAACAAATAAGTACTCACAAGAAGCCCACATACTATTATTAATATAAAGATTAAATCGAATTCTCAATGACCTATTTTAGAGTTACTGTAAGGAGGACTATAAAGCAATATAATAAAAATCACGAAGAATTTTACTTCTGTAACTTATTTGCCAAGTGCTATGCAGAGAGTCAGTGAGGGATGTGCAGCTCATTTAAGTAACTTGTCTATGGTTCACATAGCTAATGCCATAGCATCATCTAATCTAAGATGACAGTGCCATTATTGTTTTATCTGCCACGTATAAAGGATAAAATACAGACAATTCAACGCAACATGTCATCAATTGCAATTTGTGCTCTAATTTCAAAGATGGTGAAGCATAAAGGGAAAATACATTTTGCAGTTGATGACATGTTGAAGGTGATAACTATTAAATGCCTTCTTGTTTCTAGCCACTGAAAATAAAGGTGATTGATAAATTCCTTTAACAGTCTGCCACCTTTACTCTGATATCTTCTATGAGAGGACAATTCTCAATATCAGGTAAGTAGGAATATTTCCAATAAGTTTATTAATTTGCTTATTTTGGGGGGACCTCCCAAGTAGTTCTTAGGGCCCCCAGGGGCTACACCAGGTGATATTTTGCCAACAAGACTGGCAGTTCAATGTTGGAACTAGAAAAACAGGGGTTCTTAGATCTAGTGATGGTATGAGGCCATGTAGGTCACAACTGATGGTACTCAGGTGATCATGTGGTATCTGGAATTGAACTCATTTTTTATTGGCCACTAGCCTCTTTCCCTAGGTCATAATCCCATTGGTTTGAAGATTCGTATAAAAGGGGGACACATTTCACCACATTCCTGCCAGCATCTTTGCCATTTACAGGAAACATGGCCAGTGCTGAGCTTCTTCAAGTTACTTGGAACATAAGGTTGTTCTAACATTACTTAGTCTTTAGAACTCTACATAGGAAAACTCTTGGTACAAAGAAATACTTGTGTGTTCAAAAGGTAATTTAAAAAGGGCCTTGACAATTCTGTTCAAAAGGAAAAGAGATCATAAAGTTCAAATCAGACTGTCTAGTTGACCTGTTAAATAATCTTATCACTAGATAAGGATTTAAGATGTATTTAATTGTTCATTGCTAATATGTATTTTGGAGGGCATCTTAAGCAATACACAGAGTTTGGGGGACACTCCATGTAGTATTTGACCAACTGATTATATGGATCAATGTTCTAGCCCAGTGGTGCTAGAAACAACCAGGGTCACCCTCTCTGTTCTGGGGCATCACTGGGACTATACCCAGTGATGCCCAGGGAAGATAGAGGGACATGTTGCTAGGGATCAAACTTGAGACCTAAACTGAAGGAATAACTCCAACCTTTTAAGCTAGTTCCCCATGCACTGCTATAAACTTTTATACATCAACAACCCCTGTTAGGATATTTGTTGAATACCTTAAATTTTCTTTCAGTTCTACACTGTATCATAAGTATTATTTAATTGGTTCCATTCATATTTATGGACGATTTTTCAAATCCATCCATAAATGCCACTTGAGTCATTGTTCAAATCATAAATAGCTGTTTAAGAGGTCAACAAAACACTATTGAAGAATGTATTGATTGTCCTTGGTGTCTTTAATGCAGTTTCTAATTCCAGTCCTAAAGTTCCCCTTTAAAATCATATCAAATATATGATTGGAAAGAGTTATTGTCACCTTAATAGTCACTACCAAACCTACTTCACTTCAGGCCAATTGCATAAGTAGCCAAAGAACTGAAAAGGCTCTGTAATAACCAACAACCATAGAAAGGAGAAGACAAACAGTCATCACAATTGTTGGTGCTGTGTTTTAAAAATACCATGTGATACAGCAATACCATACAAGACACCATGGATTCTTTCATCTCTTTCCCCACATGTTTAGCATTGAGACTGACACTCAGTAAAGGTGAAAAAGATATACAAGAAGCAAAAAAAAAAAATGATGTGTCAATAAACATTTTATAAATGCAACAATCATACCATGAAAAGCCTCTCTTAGCTCTCTTTGGGAACAAGAATCTTAGGCTGGTGAATAGTGCATAGTCTGACTTAAAAAAATTATTGGGGGCAAGAGCACAGACGTTACAGGCATATGTCTTGTATGCAGTCAGCCAAAGTTTAATTCCTAACACTACCTGCTCCTGAACATACTCTAGTTGTGACCCGGGAGGTACTAGAGCCCTAATGGTTAGCCTGGATAATGGCCTCATGGATCTCAGGGCTTAAACAAGACGACTCTTTTAGCTTAGTGCAAGATCACTAACCAGAGTAGGCAAAAAGCATCAAAAGGAGCCCTTGTGCCTCGTGAGCACAGTTTGGAAGACTCACATTTTTTTTCTCGGCGAACTTTTGTAGGAAATGTAATCTTCTGATAAATACTTTATGTCTTTCTTATATTTTTCTTTTGTATTCACATATAAATATGAATTGATTACATCATAGCGAGTAGCAGAGTATATGAAACATGAATGATCGACTCTAGAAGAACCTGGAAAAGCTTCTTCCTGAAAACTAACTATGAACTCAGTTTGAATGCATGATTGAATTCTGAGGTGAAGAATAAAGGCGGAGGAGAAAAATATTTGAGGCAGAAAGGTTAGTGTGTTCAAAGCAGATGATGCATCATTATTCCCACTTACTAAGGGCTGACTGCCAGTCCATGAGTGATGGAGCTTAAAACTACTTCTGATTTGTAGGTGTTACGCTATTTCCACTACAATCAAGTGTCACTGTGACTAATAGTGTGCTAGAAATTTAGTGAAAAATCCTAAAGGACTAGGGACTATACAAGCTTCTTTAAAAATATAGCTCAATTCCTTTAGAGTCATCTCTAAAAAGAAGGAAATCTAAAGATCTGTAATAATCTTTGAAGGTGTATTTGGAACACAACAATAGAAAATCAGGATCCAGTTACACAGGCAGTCAGTCAGCTGAAAGAGAAAAAGAAACTCAGCATCTGTGAATAAACAATAACAGTAATGACCCCAACAGGTTTCAAAGCATTTCAAGTCTCCTGCAGGAAGTACACACTCCAGGAAAAGATTAAGTTAGTCTCCATGAATATATATATAGATATTCATACTGGGCCACATATATATATATATATATATATATATATATATATATATATATATATATATGTAGGGGAATGCCGCGGGGTCCCTGACAGTGTCAGGACAGAGGTTGTCTTCTACCTCCGTGGGACGCTGGGAGAACAGATGAAAACTCACGAGTCCTGTGCAGTTCCAAAAATGGCTTTTAATAGTACAAAAGCTCTTCCACAGCAATCCAATATAATGAACAAACTCTAGCTCTGGTCCGAACTGAGACCATACAAAGAGCCTAAGTCTCCCACCAAAGAGAGAGAGAGGATCTAACCCGATCTGAGTCCTACCCAGAAGAAGGAGCAAAGGCCAAAAGCCAAAAGCCAAAAGCAGGAGCCAAAAGCTGAAGGCTGAGGAACCAAAAGGCAAAAGGTGAAGGGGCCTTGTCGGGGCGCCCGCCGGGTCCCCGACAGTGCCTGGAAGCGAAGTTCCCTTCTACCTCCAAAGCCGGCGAGGAATGGATGAACACTCAGGAATCCGATGCGGTTTTAAAAGGCTTTACTTATCACAGGTTCAGGCATACAAATCAGCAAAAGGAAAAACCCGATGCTTAGGATTCCAGGCTGAGAACCCCAGTCACGTGTAGGCAAAGATGGCGACCACCACGTGTAAAACTTCCAAGGGGAATAAACTGCTCACAAGGCAAGATCCCACAGGGAAGAAGAAGGCCAAAAGCCAAAAGCCGCAGGGGCCAAAAGCTGAAGGCTGAGGAACCAAAAGGCAAAAGGTGAAGGGGCCTCAAGTCAGCCCCTGATATACACCAAAGTAATCCAATCGGGAGGGTTGTCATGTCAACAAAGAACCCTAAACAGAGTGTAGTGCCACACCCATTGCAGGTATAAACAAAGGTTATGCCAAGGACTAATCCTGAGATTATCTCTTATGAAAAACACTGGAGAGAGAGGGGCTGATATAAAGTAATACATCTTAACTTCATGAGCTTCATGTAATCTAGATGGTACCCACAAGGTCCTTCTTATTATTATCTGCACCAGGGTGATTCTGAGTATCTTGTTCTCATGTACTGAAAGGGTCATACTCGCCTGCTTAGGAGCAAACTAGTATGATCCTTCCTATAGTCTTCCTTTAGTCTCAACGTAGCCAGGGTGGTAGTCTCCTGGTAAATTCTAACTGTCCCACGTTGGGTGCAGTGGGTATAAAGAGGAGCTGTGCCCAATCTAGAAAACATAGAAGTCTTAGTAGATGTATAAGTCAGAAGTTATTCAATCAAGGTGACTTCTGTAACTGCCACACCCTCTAGTAGTGTTTACATAGAAGAGAGATCTCATTAGAATGAACCTTGGCTTAAATAAGATTAATCTGGGAGTGAGCAAAACAACAAAACTCCCAGATTAGCTAAACATGTCCTCCAACAGGGCCTCAAGTCAGCCCCTTATATACACCAAAGTAATCCAATCGGGAGGTTGTCATGTCAACAAAGAACCCTAAACAGATTGTAGTGCCACACCTTATTGCAGGTATAAACAAAGGTTCTGCCAAGGACTAAGGAGATTATCTCTTATGTAAAACACTGGAGAGAGAGGGCTGATATAAAGTAATACATCTTAACTTCATGAGCTTCATGTAATCCAGATGGTACCCACAAGGTCCTTCTTATTATTATCTGCACCAGGGTGATTCTGAGTATCTTATTCTCGTGTACTGAAAGGGTCACACTTGCCTGCTTAGAGCAAACTAGTATGATCCTTCCTATAGTCTTCCTATAGTCTCAACGTAGCCAGGATGGTAGTCTCCTGGTAAATTCTAACTGTCCCACGTTGGGTGCAGTGGGTATAAAGAGGAGCTGTGCCCAATCTAGAAAACATGGAAGTCTTAGTAGATGTATAAGTCAGAAGTTATTCAATCAAGGTGACTTCTGTAACTGTCACACCCTCTAGCAGTGTTTACATAGAAGAGAGGTCTCATTAGAATGAACCTTGACTTAAATATGATAAAGCTGGGTGTGGGCAAAGCAACAAAGCTCCCAGATTAGCTAAATCTGTCTTCCAACACCTCTCCCTTTTTTGTTTACAAAAAATATAAAAATACAAGTATTCTAAATAATACATACAGAGGAGTGATACAGAAAAGGAACAATTCCAATTACAAGGTAATATCATATGTTGTCCCAATGTCCGAATTCATTTTGAACTGAGTAAAGTTCATAGTAAAATGTCTCTGGCTGTTTGGTCATAACAGACTACAGCCTGTATTGTCCTAAATTAGTGAGAGTCAATTAGTGAGAGTCAATTTCCAGAGATGTGAGAAGTCACATCTCTGGAACAAGGTCCAAAGAACTGATTCTGGAACAGCAGCATCGGTGAAGACAGGAGTGAGTCTCGGGAGAGCAATCATCAGGGACTCGATGTATTATCAGGAACACTGGATCAGGTTTCAGGAGCACTGGAACAAACTTCTCAAGCACTGGAATAGGTCTCTGGAACAGCGGTACAGGCATTTTGCAAGGCATCTTCAGCAAGGGAACCTGGCACCGTAACCATACCTAGAACTTAATTTTAGGTGAGAAAAAACACTTTTCGACATTAATCACAAATAGACATCATGAGGGGTTTGGCAGGAATCCAAGTCTGGTATGGAGAGAAGAACATAAAGAAGCTCCAAAGCAGGTTAGCAGTGAGATAAGTATGAGAATTGACGAATCAAAATTGAGGAGTCTAATAGGTCAGCGAAGGAGCTGATGAATACAATTGAGAAGGCAGTAGTTTAGACATAACATAGATACAACATTATTCACAAACATAATGATGTGGCCACCACACACGCATGCACACACACAAATTGGATCGATCAGTATATTAAAGCTGTATGTATGACCCATCTAGGGTGACAAATGCTAATGAATCAAGCGCTTCATGAATATAAAGCCGGCAAATATGATGGTGAGAGAGTGTCCCGTTCCTGTAGAGGGAATCTGTAGTAGCCAAGTTCTCTTCCTGTAAAATTTGTTTTTATCTATAAACAATAAATATTAGAAAACTCATTAATTGTTAAACCGTTTTGACATAAAACGCTATTTCCAGAGTTCAGCTTTTTCCACCCTTTCTTTTTTTTTTAAGTAATAGTTTATCTCCAGTCATCACATCAATAGGCTGCAAGGCAAGATTATTATTTTAAGTGAACTAAGTGTAAATGGTTTTAACAGTAGTTTGCGATGTCTTTCTGCAACTTATTTTGGAAGAATTTAGGCATTTCCTGAATCTTGGAGAACTCGAGTTTTAACAAGACATAGTGGGACCCAAAGCTTCTTGGCAGTGTTGCCATCCATTGAAACATAGGCATATCCTTTTCCTCGAATGAGGAGGTTATCTGTTACCCATTTATCATCAATTTTCACCCAGATAGGTGAATTGATTGGTTTCTGACTTTGTATATCTTCTTGAAAATGTCTTTCAGCAGCTGTGTACATCTTGCCCTGAGGTAAATTTAAGGAATTTAAGGTGAATAATGTCAAAGATAAAGAATCCATGGGGGGCATACTTGTTTTTCGTTGCTTCAATAACTGAATTTTTAAGCGTTCTGTGAGCACGTTCAACAATTCCTTGTCCTTGTGGATTATATGGAATTCCTGTAATATGTTTGATCTGCCACTCTTCGCAAAATGATTTGAAGGTTTTGCTGGTGTAAGCAGGACCATTATCTGTTTTTATGGTATGGGGAATACCCATGACAGAGAAGCACTGAAGTAAAAAGGAGCACACAGATTTGGCTCTTTCAGAAGTCATTGGAACAGCCCATATGAACCGAGAATACGTATCAATGACCACATGAAGGAAAGGTTAGTTTGGGAATAAGTTAGTATGTTACGTCCATCTGCCACAATTGGTTTGTCTATAAACCTCGAGGATTAGCTCCAGCTACATGAGATGTACAATGTAAGGGTGCACAGACAGGACAATTACAGACAATTTGTTTAGCTTGTCTCCAAGGGATACCATGTTGTACATGAAGGCGTGCGACATTTGTATGCAGAGTTTGGTGCTCTTCCTCAGCTGATTTGAATACAGGTGCTGCCAAGAGATCTGCTGTTGCATTTCCTCCGAACCATTGGCCCGGGAGGCCCGAGTCTGACCGGATATGTGAAATATATATAGGGAATGTTCTTTTTGGAGGATTTCTTTCAGTTTCTTGAGTAGCTCCTGAATTATGGGATTATGGGCATTTAATGAAGCAGTGACGATTCCAGGGAAATAAACCAACTACATATGCCGAATCACTCACCACATTACATGGGCAGATATGGGATAGTAAATGTATCAGGGCTGCGAAGTTCCACTTGCTGAGCGGATATATAATTTGTGTGCACTGTTGTAGTCAATGAAGGACCAGTAATTCCTCCCTTTCCTGATGAGGAGCCATCAATATAGTATACTGGAGCATCAGGAATAGGTGAGGAACGGACAATGGTGGAAATTACAAAAGGTGTCCTTTTCAGAAATTCCCAGGTTTTTCCAGCTGGGTAATGATAAGATATTTCTCCTGAAAAATCTGCTAAAGCTCTTTGAAGGATTTCACTGAGTGGTAAATCAGCTTCAATTTCTTTTTAGGGTCAGGTAGTACAATTACATGAGGATCATGTCCAAGTAATACTTGGGTTCTTGATCTTCCCTTAATTATAAGGTTGGCTATCATCTCAAGGTAAAGGTGTAGCAGTATGATTCTGCTTGTTATGTAAATAAACCCATTCTAAGGGTCCAGATAATTGGACTATAGCAGAAGTTGGAGACTCAGGAGTGTTGAAGACCAATAACCATACCTTTTCTCCGGGATTAAATCTGGAGAGGTAAGATTTTTTGAAGCCGATCCATGAAAAAGTCTAATTCCTTTTGAGCTTTAGGAGTTAGTTGCCTTGGGCTATTCAAAGCAGGATCACCTTCAAGGGTGTGGAACAGGTTACTGAGCTCACAGTTAGGAATCCCAAGGGAGGCGCCCAGTTGATATCTCCCAGCAGTTTTTGAAAATCATTCAAGGTTTTGAGCCTTTTTTGACTAGTAGAAATTTTTTGAGGATGCACTGTAGTGCGGTCAAGAGCATAGCCCAAATATTCATAGGGAGGCTGCATCTGGATTTTTTCTGTAGCTACTTGTAAACCAGCCTCGGGTAAAAACTGTCATTACTTTATTATACATATTTTGGAGATCTTTGGAATTATCACAGGCTAGCAAGATATCATCCATGTAGTGGATGATGTATGCATTGGGAAATTTAACACGAGTAGCTCTCAAAACTTTATCAACAAAGTGTTGACACATTGTTGGTGAGTTAGTCATTCCTTGTGGTAATACTGTCCATTGAAACCTACGTAAAGGACCTTTATGATTGATGGATGGAACTGAAAATGGAAACCTTTTACGATCATCTGGGTGGATAGGTATGTTGTAGAAATAATCTTTTTAAGTCTATGATAATTAGTGGCCAATATTTAGGAATAGCTGCTGGGGGGGGGGAGCCCAGGTTGTAGGGCTCCCATGGGGATCATTGTGGAATTGACATTCCTTAGGTAAATCAGCAACCGCCATTTGCCTGATTTTTTCTGTATCACAAAAACTGGGGAATTCCATTCTAAAAACGATGGCTCTATATGTCCTAAATTCAACTGTTCTTCCACTAGATTTGTCAGCACCTCTAACTTTTTGATATTGAGGGGCCACTGTGGTGTCCATATAGGTTTGTCAGATTTCCACTGAATCACGGATAGGTGGTGGGCGCTAACCACAGCGGCCCCAATTAAAAAGGGTTACTCCCTTAGTTACACTTATTAAGGGGAGCTGGAACAGGTGCCCGATGGGGGATGGCGAGGTATATGAATCACTGCCCCCCACTGCTCCAGCATGTCTCGACCCCATAAGTTTAAAGGCATAAGGGCTATATAAGGCTGGACCATGGCTACGTTCCCTTCAGGGCCAATACATGGCAGCCATCTCGCACTCTGTCGGAGAAGAAAAGAGGAGATATTGCCTACCCCGCTCAGGCTATGGGACACTCTCTTTAGGGCCCAGTTAGAGGGCCAATACTTGGTGGAGATTATGGTCATGTCTGCCCCTGTATCCAACATGCGTTTGAATTTCCTTTTATAAATCTCGATGGGTATAATTGGCCGCTTGGCCTGCGAAATCCTGGTAGTGTACCCAACTAGATAGTTAGCAGGTGGCTGGTGGGCTTGGTTCTGTGTGGCTGTATAACCAACAATGAAGTTGGCAGAAGGGTTGGTACTGTTTAAGCCACCAGCTCTAGGGTGTTTGGACTGACTAGACGGATCCTCAAAAATTAATAATTGTCTAGCAAGCGGTTTCCCCTTTTTCAAAAGTCCATTTAGTTGGTACAGAGATTGACAGTACTATCTCTCCATGAGATTCAGGATCTAGAAGTCCGAAATGCACCTTAATTCCCTTAAATTTAAGCCAATCGCTCCCTGAATTAAACCCATACTACCTGGGAGCAGGTCCTTTTATCCCTGTATTTAGCATGTAAGGATCTTGACTTGGGTATATTGTGACAGTCTTAGGGCAGAGAATGTCAAGACTGCCATTGTCTGATGTGGTAGGCTGGAGAGTATTTATTGATTGCAATTCTGTGGGTTCTGATTTGAAGGATACTGGGCAGGTGGGATGAATGAGGGTGCCCCTGGATTCAGCTGGGCCTGGGGCTGGCCCCCACCCAGTTTCCCGCATTTGAGGGAGGCATAGGTGTCATTTTAGCCTCAGGAGCTTGTGGAACCTGGGAGGAAGTCCATGTAATATTTCCCATAAAGGGATTATTAGGATGTTGCCCTGTATCGATAGTTTTAGGAGATGGGCAATCTCTCTGGTTGTGCCCCTTCCCTCCACAGTTAAAGCAGGTTATCTGTCCAGATGAAGCCTGAGGCTGACTTCGTCTCACGGGACCGACAGTCTCTGGCCCAATGTTTTCCCTTCCTGTACCTTGGGCATGGTCCAGGTGGGGGCCCTCCGAGGGTGGGGTTGTGATTATTAGCATGGTTTTCCTGGTAACTGTTTATCCTTTGAGGATTATTGTTTCTCCCCCTGAAGCTGTTTGATATTTCACCCCTCTCCCAATCCTCCTGCTGTATGGGATAAGCCTCTATAGCATTCTGTGTCCCATGGGAGGCCAAACCACATTTCTACAGGCCTTTAGATATCCCATGAGGTCTTCCTTTTCCTTAATACTATATAGTATTGCTCTACAATTTTGATTAGCATTCTCATATGCTAAGGTTCGTTTTAGGATTTGTTGAGTGGATGGGTCTTGAACCTGTCTTTTGGATTGTCTCACTTAATCTCCCAACAAAATCAAAGTATGGTTCATTAGGACCCTGGTAAATTTTTTTTACAGCTACCTAGATATTCTGGGTCGGAACCTACTTTTTCCCATGCTTTTTAATCCTGTCTCCTGAACAAATCTTAAAACAGGTTCAGGTAATGTAGCTTGTTTTTCTTTCTTTTGCCATTCACCTTCACCTTTCAGCATGGCAAAAGTTATACTATGGCCAGATTCTGTATTTCTTAAAGTGTCAATATTTATGTTAACCCCATCTGCATACGACATTTGCCATTGCATGAACTGTGATTGGTTCAGACAAGTACCGGGCTACCATTTCAAAGTCTGACAATACCCACTGTTTATTTTGGCTCCAATCAGCTAAATATTTTAAAGAATAAGGACTTAATATTCTAAACCTGTCCAAGCCTTCCTAAATGGGGTTATTGACTCAATTTTTAAGTCTTCATGAATTGGTTTACTTTATCTTTAGATTGGTCATGAGAAAGATTGCTGGGCTTTGCTCTTTGATTATTACTAGATTGACAACCACAGGAACTGCCAGGCTCTTGGGGCCTGCGCGAAATAACCTGTTTCTCCCCTTGTTCCTCATCAGAGCTTGTAGTATCTGTCAGGAGGAGCATCTTCCCCTTTTGAAGGTATTAACTCCCGGGGAGATTTTCAGCTTGAGAATTTGCCTCCTCTGGGTTTCCCTGTTCCTCCTCTAAGTTATCAGCCACATTAGAATTCTTTTTTAGATTTTTTTTGCCTGCGAATGTATACACCTTTTTCAAGTCTACAGCCTTGGGGCGTGTTTGTGAACAGCTTTTAGTTGGTTCAACCCTCAGTATCAGGTATGCGCTAGGTCCTGATTGATAAGTTATGAAATCAGAAATCTCCCTGCGTAACACATCCATTTCTTGGTTTAAGTTTCCTGTATATTCTTCCTTTTGTTCTTTCAATCTTAAGTCTAACTTCCAAACCTCCTCTTTCTGTCCATCTATCATAACTCTCTGTTTGTCAATTTCCCCCCTCTAAGATAGTGCTTATCTTACAGATATCCTTCCTCTGCTCTTCAAACTTTACTTCAAATTTTAAATCCCATTTAATAATTTTACTTTCCTGTTCTTCTAATTTTTCTTTGAATTTTAAATCCTGTTCTTGTAATTTTTCCTCAAATTTTGAATCCTGTTTAATAATTTTATTTTCATGTTCCTCTAATTTTTCTTTGAATTTTAAATCCTGTTCTTCTAATTTCTTTTTTAAATTTTAAACTCTGTTTAATAACTCTTTCCTCAAGCTTTAAGACCAGTTTACCTGTAATTTTATGATTCTCACTTATTTCTTTAATCGCTGAGTAAACCTCGTCCCTTAAGATTGCATTCAATCTATTACTTTCTTCCCTCTCTCTATAAAACATTGTCCTTACACAAAGGTACAGTTTAAAAATCGTAAGGACCCAGATGATTTGTGAAAAGATAGAGCAGTTCTCAGAAAGGAACTTCATTGACTGGGCTATGTATGATTCTGACCCAATAAAAGGTACAACATATCTATACCACGAGAAATCCATCATTTCACTCACCGTTAGGACGCAGATGATCTCTGTCCGATGATGATTAGGCCAGACGATGTCCATCGAGCCCACCCAGGGACTCCAGATGTCTGGGAACGCCGCCAGGGTCCCTGACAGTGTCAGGACAGAGGTTGTCTTCTACCTCCGAGGACGGGCGGGAGAACAGCTGAAAACTCACGAGTCCGGTGCAGTTCAAAAATGGCTTTTAATAGTACAAAAGCTCTTCCACAGCAATCCAATATAATGAACAAACTCTAGCTCTGGTCCGAACTTAGACCATACAAAAGAGCCTAAGTCTCCCACCAAAGAGAGAGAGAGGATCTCACCTGATCTGAGTCCTACCCAGAAGAGAGGAGCAAAAGGCCAAAAGCCAAAAGCCAAAAGCCGCAGGAGCCAAAAGCTGAAGGCTGAGGAACCAAAAGGCAAAAGGTGAAGGGGCCTCAAGTCAGCCCCTTCTTTACACCAAAGTAATCCAATCGGGAGGTTGTCATGTCAACAAAGAACCCTAAACAGATTGTAGTGCCATACCTTATTGCAGGTATAAACAAAGGTTATGCCAAGGACTAAGGAGATTATCTCTTATGTAAAACACTGGAGAGAGAGGGGGCTGATATAAAGTAATACATCTTAACTTCATGAGCTTCATGTAACCCAGATGGTACCCACAAGGTCCTTATTATTATCTGCACCAGGGTGATTCTGAGTATCTTGTTCTCGTGTACTGAAAGGGTCACACTTGCCTGCTTAGAGCAAACTAGTATGATCCTTCCTATAGTCTTCCTATAGTCTCAACGTAGCCAGGATGGTAGTCTCCTGGTAAATTCTAACTGTCCCACGTTGGGTGCAGTGGGTATAAAGAGGAGCTGTGCCCAATCTAGAAAACATAGAAGTCTTAGTAGATGTATAAGTCAGAAGTTATTCAATCAAGGTGACTTCTGTAAGTGCCAACCCTCTAGCAGTACTTACATAGAAGAGAAGTCTCATTAGAATGAACCTTGGCTTAAGTAGATTAAGCTGGGAGTGGGCAAAACAACAAAGCTCTCAGAATAGCTAAACCTGTCCTCCAACACACACCCAACCTAGGTTCAATCCCTGGCATTCCATATGGTCTCCTGAGCACTGCCAGGAGTAATTCCTGAGTGCAGAGCCAGGAGTAACCCCTGAGCATTGCCAAGTGTAACCCAAAGAGTGAAAAAATAAAAACTGTTGTGAGGAATCAAAGAGTTTTTAAAATAATCATTAAGAGCGTGGGAGAACATTCCAGGCACTAGTTTGGACCCCAGGTTCCCACCACATGCACCATGTGGTTCTCTAAGCACTTCCTCAAGCTACCGCAGGGCAACAATCCGGGAACATGTATCCCCCCAAAAGAAATTAATAAACAAACAAGCACATTTTAAAAAAATACTAAATGAGGTTAAATGTAGCAGAAAGAGGTCAAAAAGAAAAGCAATGATTTTATATTTTCTAAAAGATTCTATGCCGGGTTTTTTGCCTCCAATATATTCAATAACTTTTCCTCCAGTAATAGACTTTAACAAGAAGGGAAATTGATGGACCTAGGAATGGGATCAGGCTCCACACCTCATTACACATCTGAGCAAACATCATGAAGGAGGAACTTTTCTCAAGGAAACACTTTACTCAAATACAAGACTTTTAAGTTTGGATCCTTTAGCAGTGCGCTCAATTTAGCCTGAAAAGCCAATTCTCATAAAGCATTCAGGGAAACCAGTGTGGAGAAAGGCAGTCCAATCAAGCCATCAACCTTTTTGTTTTCCCTGCCAGTTATTTCATTTTGCTACTAACTCACTGAAAAATAGAGAAATAGAAAAAGTAGAATGATAATGACCTTTCTCGATAAGTACTTCAACAAGGCTGATGATATAGCTTATTCAGATGACATGGGAATAAAAATACACATAGAACATAGTCAAGTGATAGTAACTCAATAACTTTTTATTTATCCATTCCCTTTTATTGTTCCTTGATCTTATCACTCGGGATAGAGAGAAATGTGAGCTTCATTAACCTAAACACAACTATGCATGCACAGTATTCATGTCAATTACAATGTACTATGAATAAACCATATAAATTCTAAATTAAAGCACTGTAATGAAGAGTGATTGGGCCAGAGAAATAATAAAATTATTGCCTTGCGTTCAGACAATCCCAGTTTGATCCCCACCTTGAGCCCTGCAGGGAGTAGTCCCTGAGCAGAAGTCAGGAGTAGGCACTAAAGACTGCATGTGCAGGCCAAATAAACTCTCAAAATCAAAGAGTGATGAAAAAATAGAGGCATAGAGTGTAAGTACACAAAAGAAAGAGATATAAGGTGCAAAGAGAATCAAGAGAGAATTGTTGAAAAGAAAGATATTTTCATTGCCATTTTTGTTGTTGTTTTGTATCACATGCTACACTGGCACGTCATAGGGTCAATCAAGCCAGCAATCTGTTGTTGATGGGCACCAGTAACCAGGAAACATTACGGGTGCCAGCTCAAGCAAATTGAGGAATAACAGGATGTCATGTGATCAAGTGATTTATATGCGTACCACACCCAGCATTGCTCAAGGCACTTGACCCCTAGCTCAAGGTCACTGCTTGAAGGGCTCAAAGGGACTATATGTAGAGTGAGGGCTGGGATCCAGGTTGACTGCTTTCACGTACATACTCTCTCTTGTAACAACTATGCTGGGTTGTTAAAGAGGAATTGGAGTTTATCAGATTACAGAAGCATCAATCCAGGCAGAATAAGGGCATGTGCAAACATGGAAATTGAAACGTGGTACCTGGGATACTTTGATGTAGCTGGCACTTTGGAAGCTAAGAATACAGGTTTCTACTGATCACTTGCCTCTCTGCAGTATCAAATGTTAACAACCTCATAGTGTTGTATAATAATTTTCACAAATTTTCCATAACTGAAGTATTTTTTGATCACCTTTTAGGCATTTTGTAGTAAAAAGTAATATAAAGCAAAGTATTGTATGCCCACTAAAGTGGGTAGGCTTTGAGGGTGGTTGAGAAAACGGGGACAATGGTGGAGGGAAGATGAATCTGGTGGTGGGATTGATGTTGGAACATCAAAGGCCTATAACAATTGTATTTTTTTTTTACAATTACAATGTTGTTCATGTTTGGAGGTTTTGGTCACATAGTGTTCCAGCACCTGCCCTCCACCAGTGCCCATATCCCACCACCAATGTCAAGGAAAAAGAGAGACATAGAATGACTGCATTTATTTGCATGACATAAATATATCAGGTGGTCTTAACAAAAGTGGAAATTACCGCAAGCGTGAGGGAGTCAGGAGGTTAGGTAAGACAGAGAAGGGAACATGTGTGAATAAATGTCGAAAGGGCTGATACCAACATAGAACTGAGTATTAAATACAGGCAAAAAAATGCACATGATGGCTTCCAAGTGTATGTAGTGCAACCCACAATGTGTAGGAGAAGGAAGGAGAGAGAGAGGGAGAAAGAAAAGAGATAAAGAACCTGCCATTTAGGCAGGCTATGGGAAGGGGAGGGAACAATTGTATTTTGAATAACTTTGTAAATCATGATTTAAATCACTGTCTTGCCGTTGTTCATCGATTTGCTAGAGTGGGCACCAGTGACATCTCCATACATCCTGTCACATGCTAGTGTAGCCCAAGGGTATCTGCTGAATCCAGAAAAAGCGAAGAGCCTCAAACATTTCTTCAGGTCATGGGAATGAGGTCTATAATTGTTACTGGGTTTTGGTATATAGTATAAAAAATGCACTCTCAAAAATTGATAATATTTGATTCCTGGTTTCTTGGAAGTTTTCCAGATTTTTGTTTCTATTATATGTGACTTCTAGAAAACTTAAAATTACATTTGTGGTTAGTGTTCTTTCCCATTAGATATTTCTTTCTTTGAATGTTAAAAACAAGGAATAAATTGAGAGAAATGATTCTAAATAAAGCACTAGGAGAACCAAGTCATCAAGAGCCTTTAATACAAGGAAAAAAGTCTCAAATTGCTTATTAAGAAAAAAACACCTCAATAGAAGAGCAGTCTCCGTAATGTGCAACTACAACAGGTTCTGTAAGAACAGAAAATGGAAAGATTCAAAACTCCACAGGTAAACAGAATCTACTTCTGAGAAAGAGAAAAAACTCCACAGGTAAACAGAATCTACTTCTGAGAAAAGGTCATTTTTCCAAGTTGAGGAACAAGCCTAGAGCCAGATAGAAGAGCACCTGAATAGCGTGAGTGTTTACATCTGCCTCAGGACTTATTGTTTCCTAGAGCAGACAGGAAATGGCACCTCACTGCCCCACAACACTGTAAATACACACTGGGTTGGGCCAGGTAACTGGGTAATGTGACTGAACTTAATGAACAGGCTTCCTGTCATTTGGTATCCAACCTCTGAAACTGCCCGTGCTCATAAACTCCCAGAGCAAGCAGGAAAACACAGAAGTATCAATGGCAAGGCAACAGATGGCACTCCTATCCCATGCCTCAGAGCCAAAGGTTTTAATCACAGTGTGGTTGGAGAGACATTTAGAGAGAAGCAATGATTTTTTTATTAAATATTTTATTATACTACCCGAGATATACAATGACAACGTTGTTCATGTTTAGAGGTTTTGGTCACATAGTGTTCCAGCACCTCACCCTCCACCAGTGCCCATTTCCCACCACCAGTGTCCCCAATTCCTCTCCCCCCATAGTCTGCCTAAATGGCAGGTTCTTTATCTCTTTTCTCTCTCCCTCTCTCTCTTTTCCTTCTCTTACACATTGTGGGTTGCACTACATACACTTAGAGGCCATCATGTGCATTTTTTGCCTTTATTTAATGCTCAGTTTCTAGGTTGGTCGAAAGGTTAACCCTTTCGACATTTATTCACACAGTTCCCTTCTCTGTCTTAACTAACCTCTGACTCCCACACGTTTTGGTAATTTCCACTTTTGGTAAGACCTCCTGATCCACATTTCTCCTGACACTGGATTTTGGTGTCATAATATGTATATATATACAAATATATACAAATATATATATATGTATATATATATTTATGTCACTGTATCACTATCACTGTCTTCCCGTTCATCATCAATTGACTCGTGTGGGCACCAGTAACATCACCATATGTCCTTTCTCATGCTACTAGAGCCCAAGGGCACCTGCTTGCTCCAGGAACATAAAGAACCTCAAACCATTCCAACATGTTCATGGGAATGAAGTCTAAAATTGTTACTGGTATCTGGCATATCAAATACGACATGGGTAGCTTGCCAGGCTCTGCCTTTGGGTAGCCTACTCTTGTAGTCATCTCTAAATTCAGCATTTATTGATGAACCACGCGGCTTCGAAAGCGGGATTGTGATAGGCTGGTCTGCTTGTTGGAGTTCTGATGAGAGGGAAGTCCAGATGTGGAAAATGGAGGCCCTCATGGAGTGGGGGGTTGTCTGGCTTGTTTCAAGGCTCTGCTGGGGTGACGGGCCAGGGCTAGAGCCTGCCATCCCTCTTGGGTGCCTCGTGAGTGGTTGGGCACAGGGAAAGCCAGTAGCAGCTCTGCCCCATGTCTGTGAGTCTCTGGATCAGCATACCTGAGCTGGATTTTAAAAGACTGCTGCAGGGTGGATCTCGATGAGCCAGGCTGTGATAGGCGGTCTGCTGACATATATTTATGTCATGCAAATAAATGCAAATTTCATAACTTCATTTTTCCTAACAGCTGCATAGTATTCCATTGTGTAGATGTACCACAGTTTCTTTATCCAGTCCTCAGTTCTCGAGCATACTGGTTGTTTCAAGGTTCTGGCTATTGTGAATAGTGAAGCAATGATTTTAAGACTTGAATATACCTCATGAAAAGCAAATGAACTATATGCAAAAAAGCTTATCACATCATTATTTTTATTAAAGCATCATGATTTGCAAAGTTATTCCTAGTTGAGTCTTAGAAAACAATTTTGCAGCTCTGATCCCACTACCAGTGTCAACTTCCATTCACCAGTGTTCCCAGGTTCCTTTTTATATTTATATTTATATATAACATATATACTTAACTATTTTATATATATATAAATATATATATATATATATATATATATAACATTTTCATGTTAGCAGTATTGCAAAGCAGCTGCATGATTCATCAGTAAATAAATGCAAGAACTGAGAGCCTCACGTACTACTGAGAGTATCCCACCCACACAGCAGAGCCTGGCAAGCTACCCATGTCCTATTTGATATGCCAAAAACAGTAACAATAATTAACCACATTCCCAGGACCTGAATGAATAGTTTGAGGCTCTTCGTGTTTT
>JAJIBD010035700.1:0-33584 GCA_021461705.1 Cryptotis parvus
TGCTATCTGAGTGAAATTAGTCAGAAGGAAAGAGAGAAATATAGAATGACTGCATTTATTTGCATGACATAAAATATATATAAACATATTATGACACCAAATCCAATGTCAGGCGAAGCGTGAATCAGGAGGTCTTACAAAAGTGGAAATTACCGCAAACGTGTGGGAGTCAGGAGGTTAGGTAAGCAGAGAAGGGAACATGTGTGCGTAAATGTCGAAAGGGCTAATACCAACCTAGAACTGAGCATTAAATACAGGCAAAAAATGCACAGGATGGCCTCTAATGTATGTAGTGCAACCCACAATGTGTAAGAGAAGGAAGAGAGAGAGAGGGAGAGAGAAAAGAGATAAAGAACCTGCCATTTAGGCAGGCTATGGGAGGGGGAGGGAATTGGGAACATTGGTGGTGGGAAATGGGCACTGGTGGAGGGTGGGGTGCTGGAACACTATGTGACCAAAACCTCCAAACATGAACAACATTGTAATTGTATATCTTGTGGTGGTATAATAAAATATTTTTTTAAAACCTGTTAATAAAATGTACTACATAAAAAAGAATATAGGGGTATTATAGAGAATACTATCTTCCTAAACTGTTCAAGGCAAGAAGTACAATTTAGACTCAATAATAAAATATTTTCCAATGGCAAAAAAAAAGTTGCTGTCTGGAGCCAGAGCGAGAGTACAGCAGAGAGGATGTTTGTCTACATGTGGCTGACCTGGGCTCCATCCCGGCATCCCATATGGTACCCTCAAGCACCGCCAGAAGTAATTCCTGAGTGTGGAGCTTGGAATAATCTATGAGTATTGCCAGGTGTGACCAAAAAGAAAAAAATAAGTTGCCATCTATAAACACAGTGGACTAGAATGAAATCCTGCGATTCGCTGGTCCATGAATGGAGCCAGAGGGCCTCATGCTTAGTGATGTGACTCTGATCTCGGAATGAACTCTCACACATGGAATTCAAAGAATCATAGTAGGAGTACCAACTGGCCAAGGAAACGGAAATGGAGAGTTGGTCTATGGCACTGGTTAAGGGAGGAGCAGTGGGGTCATTGGGGTCTCAGTGTGGGGCAGGAGACATGCCCAGGTTGGTGTGTGTTGTTTGGAACAATGTGTGCAAGAAACCAGCATTAACAGTATTATAAATCATGGTTCCTCGATTCAAAAAGGAGAAAATAGATTAAAGAACTTTCCTAAGGTTGGTGCTCAATAATAATTATCATTGCTATTATTGTTTTACTTCCAAGTTAGCCACCAAACCTCCTCAGAAGCAGGTGGAAAGTGAACAGACCTGTGTTTCTGAGAACTCTCTAAAGAACGTGTGAGCTTTCTGGGGTCCCAGCCCAGCTGTGGGAGTCCACCCCACTGCGCCGCAGAACTGTCTGCATGGCTGGTTCTCACTCTCACACTCTGCCTGATATAGGATGCCTCGGGCTTTTGCCACCACCCTGCTGGGGCCTAGACTCCCAGCCACAGAGGACCTTCAGGCCCATATGCACTATCTGTGCCTCTGCGTTTGGGGGAGGTGGGAAAGGACAGCTGGAATGAAGGGGAATGAGAGGAAGAGAGAAGCAAAAAGTTTCAAAGAGTGAACTAGGGAAATTTCACCCAAATTCCAAAAAGCTTTGAAACGTGAACACAGACACGGCCTTCACATTTAAGGCACACCTGCCCTCCACGTAGTGCCAATGTTGTGAAAAGGGCTGGAACTGACAGTAGTGTTTTCATACAGCTCCTAGATCCTGGAGAAGTTGCTAATGCAGGGGATGGGCCTTGGAACGGATCTAAACAGAGGCTTTTGTGCTCAACGACCTTCTAAACTTCAACGACCTTGCCTCCTAAAGCCATGCCTTGGGGCCTGAGAGTTAGCACAGCTGGTAACGTTTCGTCTCGCACGTGGTTCCCTGAGCACCACCAGGGTGATCCATGGGCACAGAGCCAGGAGTGATCCACTGGCACAGAGCCAGAAGTAAGCCCCTGGAACACTGCCAGGAGTAATCGCTGAGTACAGCCAGGTGTTCCCCCTTTTTCTCGCTCCCCGAAAACCCCAGCTATGCCCCCAAAACGCTGTGATACTTGACACCAAGCGCGCATTTCTAGGTAGCAGCCGAGCCAAAAGTGAGGATCCGCAGGTTTACTCTCTCTCTCCCTCCCGCACACCCTCCAGGCCTACCAACCTCAGCCTGCAGCCTCGCCCGCTACCCCGAAGCGGCACGACCTACTCTACCTCGCTCTCTCTGGCGTGGCACGGTTTAGCACCTGCCTTCTCCACGGATCCTCTGCCGCGGCCCCACAGAGGTGCCCCGACTTTGCGCTCCGGACGGTCGTCCGGGTGGGATCGCCCCGGGAGCCGCTCTTGCTGGGGGCGACTTTGACACTCCCCGACAGACCCCAGGGAGATCTGTGACCCAGGGGGAAGACAAGGACGGACACCCCCTCCCAGGCCCACCATGCCTAAACTCCCAGCCCGGGACTCCTAGCGCCTTCCTCCCGGCGCCTCTGAATTCTGACCCGACGGCAAGTGCCTGGGAAGCGCCTGCGGGCGCGGCAGGAAGGTCTAGTCCAGGGAGCACGTCAGGGGCGAACAGCTTCCGCGCCCTCTGTCCACGCACCCACCCCCGGGACCCTACTAGCTAACCCGTACCCGCCCATATCCTCCGCTGGGCCTAAGTGGGCTGGGAGATGGGGGTCGTCGCTTCAGTGCGTCTCAAAGACTCAGTCTCTGCCGCGCTCCAGGAAAACGCGACCCTCCCCAGCTCCCACGCCTCTGCCCGCTCGGCCCCAGCGGAGGAAATGACGTTGCCGGGTTCTGTCAGGTCGGCTTCCAGCTCCCGTGCTGCGGGGAGCTCGCGCAACCGCGCCCGGCCCCCAGTGGCCACCAGGACACCCCCGAGGACAGCCGTGGGGCGCGAGTCCCCCGGGCACCCCGTGCCCCTGACTCGCCCGGGATGGCGGCGGCATCGGCGGGTCTCAGCGACCTCCCGAGTCGAGGGAGCGGTTCTGCACAGCTCCGGCAGCTACCCCCAGCTGGGGGGTTCGGATCGCGGGGGCCTCCTTCCAGACCTGGACCACCCCTCGCGTGGAGCGGGGCGGCACACAGAGTAGTCCCCCCAGAAGACAGAGAACCTCGCGGGGTGGGGGTCGTGGGGCGGGAGACCCCGCGTAGCTCTGCTGGGCCGAGCTCAGCTCGGCGCTACAGCGCACCCCGCACCCCGCGCTGCGCGCACACCCCGGCACGTCCGCCCGCCCCCTTCATTCACAAAGTCCAAGCACGCAGCCCCGCACGCCGGCGCTCGCTGGCCCGGCCTCCTGCAGCCCGCGCGCGCGGCCGATCCCCCCGCCCTGGGCGCTCTGACCCCGTCAGGGACTGATCTGGGCCCCGCGCCGGCGCCTCGGAGACCCCTGCAGCCTCCACCGCTGGGGAGCGCGCTGCGACTCGTGGGAGGCGAACCCCGGGCTGCAGGGAGAGTGAGGGGGGGGGCGGAAGACAGAGGCAGAGAGAGGAGGAAAAAGAGGGAGAAGAGGAAGAGGAGGAAGAAGAGGAGGGAGGAGGAGGAGGAGGGAGGAGGAGGAGGAGGAGGAGGAGAAAGAGGAGGGAGGAGAAGGAGGAGGAAGAGGAGGAGGAGGGAGGAGGAGGAGGAAGAGAAGGAGGAGGAGGAGGGAAGAGGAGAAGGAGGAGGAGGAGGAGGAGAGAGGAGGAGGAGGGAGGAGGAGCCAGGGCGCCAGGGCAGACGGCGCGGGAGGCCGTGGGGTTCACCCTAGGAACTGGGGAGCAAGCAGCGCCCGGACGCATGCGCACCGCAGCAGGAGCCGAGCTGGCCGGAGCTGCGCCCCCGTGCCGCGTGCAGCCGTGAGTACCCCGTTCCTCACGCCCGTCTCCCCGAAGAGCCCTGCACGCAGGCGGCTCCCTAAGCCCGCGAGTGCTGGAGTGTCAGCAGACTTGAGATTCAGCCTGGGGGTCTAGGGGGCGTCCGGAAGCCGCCCTCTTCTCGCCTCTGGGGCGGCGAGTGGGCGGCGGGAGCTCAGCCCGGATCGCGTGGGAGCTAGTGGCCCCCCGACGTGTATGGGGGTGGGGGAGAGTCGGCGCGGGTGGGAGCGTCGGGGGCGCCACCAGCTCCCGTGGAGGGCGAGGACGGGTGGGCAGGTGGGAGGAGAGCGGAGACGCCCCGATCTCGCAGACCGGCGCTGAGAGGTGCAGCTCTGGGGGGTGCGAGGGGGTCGGGGGTGCGCTCGGAGCGCGCACTCTGTTGCCCGCGTCCTGGAGGCGAAGGTGCTGAGATTTCCCTGGAGCCTGCCCCAGCCACGGCGGCCACACGCACCCCGAGTCTCCGAGGGCGGAGGGGTCTAGCGAGGGGCCCCGAGCCGTGCCCGGACAGGGTGAGCACGCTGACTCGTTTCTCTCCTCGTGGGCTGCGGGGCTGGGGACAACCGGGAGGTGCTGCGCGGGGGACGCTCGTGGGGTGGGGGACAGGCAGCGTGCGACGTGTTCTGGGGGGGGTGTCGAATTGGGGAGCACTTGCCAGGCGGCGACCACCCAGTCCTCGGGAGTTCAGACAGTGGCCCAGCCTTCCTGGCCCTCGGGTGGCCGGTCCAGGAGTTTGCCTGAGCCTGACGACGCGTGGTGCGGGCGGGGCGCCACGGGCTCCCGCGAGGTGGAGGAGAGGGAGGGGGAGAAGAGAGAGAGAGAGAGATACAGAGACAGAGACAGACACAGAGAAAGAGACAGAGAGAGACAGAGACAGAGACAGACAGAGAGAGAGAGAGAGAGAGAGAGAGAGAGAGAGAGAGAGAGCTTGGAACCCACTTGCTGCTCTCTACCGCCTCCCTCCTGGGGTGCCTTGCGGGTGGGTGGGGCCCACCCCCGCCTGCAGCGCCTTTGTGCGCGCTGGTCTGCGGTCAGCCCCCAAGGTCAGCCCCCAAGGCCCGCAGTGCTCCGAGGGGGCGTCTGGTGCTGGAGCTCTGTCCCCAGTTCCCCAGCGCCGCTGCTGGGTTCAGCACCCCATGGACTTGCCCAGGGTCCCTGTGGTACTGATTTCGTTTTTTCTTTGGGACCTTCCAGAGAGTAGAATTGACTGAATGAAGGGGCCAGTACCCCTCGGCTTCGTCCTGCGTTTGACAAGGAAGTTAGTGGACTGGAGCTACAGCGGATGGGGTCTTGAGTGCAGCGGCGCGGCTTCAATCTCCCCCTCCCTCTCCCCCTCTCCCCGCTTCGTGCACGGTTCCCTGAGCATCCCGGGGTGATCCCTTAGTGCAGAGTCACAAGTAAACCCTGAGCACTACTGGGTGTAGCCCAAAATCAAAACAAAAAATCATTTGTCATGAAATGTCTCCCCTCCCTCCCAGCTCCTAAGACCTATTTTTCTTCTGGACCTCAGTTTGTGTAATCTGTTCACTATCTCTCATTCATTACTGTTTTTGGTCCCAGGGGAGACAAGGTTATTCTCACAATAATTTCATAATTTTGTACTATGTATCATTTTGCAATAATTAAAAAAATTTTGTCAATAACTTAATTTTCTTCTGGACATCAAGCCATTATCTTCTCTTGGCTATCACTTGCGTCTCGTCAGTGACACAGAGAGAGGGCATCACCAAGGGTAAGAGGCCTGACTGTCTGCATTCAGATTCCATGCTAGCTTGGAGACCTTAGGAAGATGCTTGGCCTCTCTGTGCCCTAGTTTTCTCATCTGTAAATCGGGCATAATTAAAAGTGCATACCTCACAGGGTAGCATCTGTCGGGCGCTCCCCGGGGTCCCCGACAGTGCCGGAAAGCGAGTTCCCTTCTACCTCCGAAGCCGGCGGAGGAATGGATGAGCACTCAGGGATCCGATGAGGTTTTAAAAGACTTTACTTATCACAGGTTCAGGCATACAAATCAGCAAAAAGGAAAAACCCGATGCTTAGGATTCCATGCTAGAACCCCAGCCACGTGTAGGCCAAGATGGCGACCACCACGTGTATAGGCTTTGGGAAAGGAAAAGAACACTTCCAAGCAGGGCGACCGCTCACAGCGAGCAACAGCCCCCAAAGAAGCGCGGAGAGTGAAAACCGGCTAGTTTATACCCATGCAACTCAGGCCTTCCTCCCATTGTTATGGAAAGCAGGGAGTGTTAAATGTCCTTAGATAATCCCTCCCTGCACCTCACCTAGGCCCTTTAGTGTGCTAATGTTTTGAGCCAAATGCCCTTAAAGGAGTCCTGCAACAAGCATCGAATAAAGTAACAGTAGAAAGAACCAAACAAAAGTGACTTCCTATTCGTGAGCAGCTGGCTGAGAAGACCCAGATGTCGCGGAGCTGTGACATGTCCCCAGTGTGGCACAATATTCCTCTACCGGAGTTGGCCATGGTGATGCCTTCCCCGGTTCCCACTCCGTATCCCCAGAACCTCTCCCTCACTCTGGTCTAGCCCCTGCGGGCATGCCCCCCCATGCCTAAGAGCAAGGCCAAAACAGATGCACATTTTGTTCTGGCTTCTGGTGTTTGGTTGAGGCACCATACCCTGCATGCTCAGAAACTTCTGCCAGCTCGATGCTGGGCACGCTGAGGTGCTGGGATCTCGAAGGTGCCCTAAATTCACTCAAATCACACTTTTTTTTTTTGCTTTTTGGGTCACACCTGGTGATGCTCAGGGGTTACTCCTGGCTCTACAGTCAGGAATTACACCTGACGGTGCTTGAGGACCATATGGATTGCCAGGGATCGAACCCAGGCTGGCTATGTGCAAAGCAAATGCCTACCTTGCTGTGCTATTGCTCTGGCCCCTAAAAAGGAATTTTCTGAGTCAGAAATTATGGTTAGATGGGCCAGAGTATAGCACAGCGGGTAGGCATTTGCCTTGCACGCAGCCAACTACAGGTTTGATCCCTGGCTTCCCATGTCCCTGGCACTGCCTGGAGTAATTCCTGAGTGCAGAGCCAGGAGTAACCCCTGAGCATCACTGGGCGTGACCCAAAAAAGAAAAAAATTACGGTGTGAGAGAGGGAGTGGAGGCGGAGAGAGGGGAAAGGGCCGGTGTGGGAAGAGAGGATGCAGCATATGACCGGAGGCTACGGGACGGGGTGCTGGTCTACAGAACTGAGCTGACTTAGGTCGTGGGGAAATGGGGAGAATGGTGGAGGGAAGGGGACGCCCGGTGGTAGATGCAGTTTTCAGCTACAATGGTGTGTCCTGTAAGTTGCATGGGCTTGGCTTCTCTTCTGAGGTTAGTTGTGAAGCTGGGCCTTAGTTTACATGGTCATGGCCACATAAACTCTGAGACCGACCTTAGCCTGCAAACTAACTGAGATGAACTTTTATTTTTTATTTTTTGGGTCACACCTGGCGATGCTCAAGGTTTACTCTTGGCTCTGCACTCAGGAATTACTCCTGGAAGTGCTCAGGGGACCATATGGGATGCTGGGGCTTGAACCCAGGTTAGCCTCATGCAAGGCAAATGCCCTCCCGGCTGTGCTATCACTCCGGTCCCTTTTTAACATTCTTAAAATCCCCTCTCTGCTGACTGGTTATTTATTTGGGTTTAGTTTGGTTCAGAGACCACAGCGGCAGTGCTAAGGACTGACTCAGAAATCACCCCTTGCAGTGCTTGGGGGCTCTTATGGAATGCCCCAGAGCAAACCCATTTTGCCCACAAGCAAGGCAAGCGCCCTACTAACCCGCTGTATTCCTGCTTTGGCTGCAGCTTCACACAGCAGTACTCTGGCTGCTGTTTCTTTTCAGGCAGTTAAATCACTTCCTAAAACACTGCTGGTCTCCACACCCCACACACACCCCACCCCATCGTGTGGCAAGCCCTCTCCACAGAAAGTTGCAGCCCTCATATGAATGTCTTAGAAGTTGCTCTGTGGAACCTTTCAAGGGAACCCCTGGTCCTGTGGGGTTCGATATAGGAATCCTGGACCTCTCAGAGAAGTCGGTTCCTAGGCATCACATTGGTCTATCCAGTTCTCTCCAGTGTGTGAATGAACTGGGTCACTGGACTTTGCGTAACCATGTTCTTAGAAGCGCAGGGCGTTCTCCTGAGCCAGGCCAGCAGGTCCATGTGTGGAAGCCGCTTGTGTCAAGCCAGGTTGCCACATTCTCCTATGAATCACGGGGTTCTTGGGAACATTCGGATGGTTTTCAGAGCCGAGAGTGACTCACGCTGTGAGCGTCTATTCAGAAGCATCCAGTGTCACTAGGGCTGGTGGGGTTCACTCTGAGTCAGAGATGAGCCTTCCTTCCGTACAATGAGCATGACTCATTCTCTCCCAGCCACTGGCACGGTGGAGTGGGTCTCTGGGTGTTACCTTGAGCATCGCGGTGGAGATAGCATGGAGATGGTGAGTCAGTTCCTAGTACAGCTGAATGGGTTTTCGTCGAGGCCATTCATAAGCAAGTTTAATGTGACTTAAGAGTGTTCAAGGTAACACTGCATGTTTAAGAATTCGTGGAATAGATCACCTTGACTCTAATCTGATTAACTTTCTAGCTAGATGAATGGGGACTCTTTTTGGAAGATATGAGTAATGTGCTTTTGTTGCCCAGCAGGGATATTCTACTTGGACTTTCAAGTGATGGAGCCAGAGATAGTGCAGCCTTGCATGCAGCTGACCTGAGTTTGATCCCGGCACCCCCAACCCACCAGGAGTGCTGCCTGAGCACAGAGCGGGAGTCAGCCCTTAGCCCAGCCTGCTGTGGCCCAAAACAATAAACATTTCCAGTGTTTTTTTCGAGCTGGCAGATCTTTCTGGTGACAGAAGACTTGATTCCTGTGATGCACTCATTGAACTCCATGCTGTAAAGATTCTGAAAGTGGGGCCGGAGTGACAACACAGCAGGGAAGGCATTTGCCTTGCTCGCGCCTACTGGGTTTGATTGCCCAGCATCCCTTATGGTCCCCCAAGCACCGCCAGGATTAATTCCTGAGTGCAGAGCCAGGAATAATGCCTGACCATTGCTGGGTGTGACCCAAAAAGAAAAAAAAATTCTGGAAAGTGCACATGGGCTTTGGGCTCCCCCTGTGAGGCCTTAGTTTACGTGGTCATGGCCTATATATTGTGCTCCTCTTCCAGGCAACGACGTCAGAGACAACTGTCAGTGTCCCATTTTTCTCTTCCTTTCTTGCTGCTCACTCTTCTGAGGCTGAGCTGTATTTGCTCAAAAGATACAGCCTGAGTTTGTGAGGCCATTCAAGGTCTCACACAGACCTTCTCGCCCTTTCTGAGTGTTTTTTTGTTGTTCATTTTGGGTCACACCTGCTGATGCTAAGGGGTTGCTCCTGGCTCTGCACTCAAGAATTAGTCCTGGCAGTGGTTGGGGGCCATATGGAATGCCGGGGATCGAACCTGGGTCGGCCATGTGCAAGGCAAACACCCTCCCCTGCTGTACTATCACTCTGGCCCCTTCTCCCCCTTTCTGGACTCTGGCTGTGTTAGTACAAGTTTATGCATTCCTGTTGGTGGAGAGCATTGATAAATCCTCATCCTCACCTCGGTAAATGAGTTTCATGGCTCAGGGTAGGACGATCACTTGATCACTTGATCACTTGAATCCTGTTATTCGATTTGCTCGAGCGGGCGCCAGTAACATTTCCATTGGACCCTATCACTTGTCAGTGTAGCCCAATGACATCTGGTTGATTCAGGAATATGAAGAGCCTCAAACCGTTCCTTCAGGGTCTTTACAAGGAAGTCTGACCATCTTGTAGGTGGTGGGCGGCCACATGATCTTTTGACATCCCGTGGGATCCAGTCGGTAATGGCTCTAGTCCAGCGGTTGTCTCCAAATCTCATTACATGTCCAGCCCATCTGATTTTCGATGCCTTGGCAAATGAGACGGCGTCCCTGATTCTGGAACAGCGATGGAGGTCAGAACTCCGGATTCCTTCTCTCACTTGAGTGAGGCGTGATATTCCAAGCATAGCTCTTTCAATTCCTTTCTGGGAGACCCGAATAGCATTCTCATCCTGCTTTCGTAGGGCCCAGGTCTCAGAGGCGTATGTTAATGCAGGGAGAACGGTGGAGTCTAAGAGAGGTGCCCGGAGCCGGAGGTTCTTTGTCCTTTTAGCTATTTTTTTCGATGCCTTTGAAGGCATTCCATGCCGCTCTCTCTTCCTCCTGCGCAGCTCAGGTTTTAGGTCATTCATCATGTTGACTTCTCGACCTAGGTACACATAACTGCTGCATTCAGAGATGTTTGTTCCATTGAGAGTGAATGGGGCCCTCAGGAACTAGTTCATTTTTCATGAACATAGTTTTCTTCAGATTCAGCTGTAGACCTATCTTTCCACATTCTTCGGTCAAAGTCAGCCAGCATTTGTGCTGCTTTGGCTAATGTTTGGTGTTATTAGAACGATGTCATCAGCGAAGCCGGGAGGTGGTGTAGTTGCCAACCATCTATCTTCACTCCCATTCCTTCCCATTCTAATTGTTGCATGATGTTCTCGAGGGTGGCGCTGAAGAGTTTTGGTGAAATGGTATCACCCAGGGGTGATCTCAGGGTAGGGCGATAATGAAATTTAATGGACTGTTTGTTTTCTCAGTCTATGTGTGTGTCTTATGGACAATGCTAAGAAAATTTTCATCTATGGGGCCAAGACTACACAATTTTTTCTTTTTTTTTGTTTGTTTAGTTTTGGGGCCACATCACCAGCTCAGGGGTTACCCTTGGCTCTGGGCTCAGGGATTATTCATGGTGGGTTTGGGGGACCATGTGGAATGTCAGGGATTGAACCCAGGTTGACTATATGCAAAGCAGACAGACATTCTACCCACTGTTCTAACTTTCAGCCCCTAGACTATTTTTCTTTTTTCTTTTTTTAATTAAACATTTTATTATACCATCGTGAGATATACAATTACAACGTTGTTCATGTTTAGAGGTTTCGGTCACATAGTGTTCCAGCACCCTGCCCTCCACCAGTGCCCATTTCCCACCTCCAATGTCCCCAATTCCCTCCCCCTCCCATAGCCTGCCTAAATGGCAGGTTCTTTATCTCTTTTCTCTCCTCCTCTCTCTCTTTTCCTTCTCTTAGACATTGTGGGTGGCACTCACATACACTTAGAGGCCATCCTGTGCATTTTTTGTCTGTATTTAATGTTCAGTTCTATGTTGGTATCAGTCCTTTCGACATTTATTCACACATGTTTCCTTCTCTGTCTTACCTAACCTCTGACTCCCACATGTTTGCGGTAACTTCCTCTTTTGGTAAGACCACTTGATATATTTATGTCATGCAAATAAATGCAGTCATTCTATATCTCTCTCTTTCCTTCTGGCTAATTTCACTCAACATGATCCTTTCCATGTTCATCCATTTATAGGCAAATTTCATAACTTCATTTTTCCTAACAGCTGCATAGTATTCCATTGTGTAGATGTACCACAGTTTCTTTATCCAGTCATCAATTCTCCGGGCACACTGGTTGTTTCCAGGTTCTGGCTATTGTGAATAGTGATGCTATGAAAATAAAAGTGCAGATTGTGTTTCCGCTGTGTTTTTTTTGGCTTCCCAGGGTATATTCCCAGGAGTGGTATGGCTCAATTTCTAGTCTTTGGAGGAATGTCCATATTTGAGCTCAATTTCTAGTCTTTGGAGGAATGTCCATATTGTTTTCCAGAAAGGTTGTACAAGTCGACATTCCCACCAACAATGTATGAGAGTCCCCTTTTCCCGCATCCACTCCAGCACTTGTTGCTTTTGCCCATTTAGATATGGGCTAGTCTCTGTGGTGTGAGGTGATATCTCATTGTTGTTTTGATTTGCATCTCTCTGATGATTTAGACTATATTTCTTAATATGTATTTAACTAATGGCTCCAGATGTATGTTGTTCTGTTTTTTTGTTTTTGTTTTTGTTTTTTGTTTACTTATTGGGTCACACCCGCCAATGCTCAGATGTTACTCCTGCACTCAGGAATTACTCCTGGCAATGCTCAGGGGATCATATGGGATGCCTATGAATCCGGGTTGACTGTGTGCAAGGCAAAAGCCCTACATGCTGTATTATTTCTCCCGCCCCATGAATTTTACTATATGCTTTTACTGTGCTTCCACAAATGGGTATTTCTAGTGATAAACCATATAATAATGCAAATATCTCTTGCTCTGTAAGGGATAAGTACGTCTCTTTCATTTAATAGAGTCTACACATTAAGGGTTCAGTTCTTCCTGAATTAATTTAATTCCCTGCAGATTCAGGCTATCTGGAATCATAATAGTTAACTATTTTATTTGTTTGTTTGTTTATGGAAGGCCATGTCCAGCAGTGGTCTGGACTTTCTCCTGGCTCTCTGCTAAGGAATCACTCCTAATGGGACTTGGGGAACCCCACACTTGATGCTGGAGGACCAAAACTGGGTCAGTTGCAAGCAAGGCAAGCACCCCATCCACGGTACTATTGCTCCAGTCACAGGCTAGACTACTTAAAAAACTTAAAGTTTCCTTTAAAGATTGCTGAATTGGTACCAGAGAAATCATACAGTGGGTAGTGTGTTTCCCTTGCATGCAGCTGACCTGGGTTTGATCCCCAGCATCCCATATTGTCCCCCTGAGCACTGCCAGGAGTAATTTCTGAGTGCAGAGCCAGGAATAACCCCTGAGCATCGCTGGGTGTGACCCAAAAAGAAAGAAAAAAGTTTGCTGAGTTGTAGTGGTTCTATGGTTATTTTTGTGAGATTTACAACAGTTAGGCCTTTTGTTAGTTTATTTTCATTTTGATTTTGAGCCACTCCCTTTTTTAAAAGTTTGTTTTTATAACTTTAAGTCATCAGTCTACTTACAGATACCAATATTGCAACACAAATCCCACCACTGCTATTTCTAATTTTCCCAACCACTCCTGAAGCCTGCCCCCATATCAGGCCATAAATAATTTATTTTCTATTGTTATAAATAATTTTCTAAAAGGATTATCAAAAAAATTTCCATAAAAGAAAGTTAGTGAAGATTATTGTATCTCACCATGGAGCCATTAAGCCTTGTATAAGAGATTATTAAGATGATGTCACAGGTTAAGTCTTCTGTGTTGATGTTTTGTTAATCGAGGTTGGTGACCTTCTACATTCCATTCCACTCAATCTGGTGTACTACTCCTGGCTTATCAGTGTCCTAGAGTTTGAGAGGTTGCAAGACTGCAAATGCAGCCAAGCACTCCAGAGTAACCAAAATTTTTAATAGGGTTATACAGCTGGAGATTTGTGGGGTTTTATGGGCGGGGGGTCTTTTTTATTTTTGAGTCGCACCCGGCTCAGGGGTTACTACTGGCTCTGCACTCAGGGAGTTACTCCTGGTGGTGCTTAGAGGACCATATGGGATGTCAGGGGATTGAACCTGGGTCAGCTGTGTGCAAGGCAAATGCCCTCCCACAATACTATGGCTCCTGCCCCTGGAGTTAAATTTTTAACTGGGTGGCAGCTTTGTGTTGTGTGTGACGTTACTGCCAGGCTCCCTGAAGTACAGGGAGATGGAGGGAGGTAGCCCATCCCCGACTCCTTGAAAGCCTGGAAATTTTAGTCATAAAACCTGCATCCCTGAGTAATTCAACATATTAATTTATGAAAAGACTCATCCAAGCAGTGGAGTGCAGCCAGGAGCATGGTGGCAACCTGAATGTGGAGTCTTTCAGCTACCAAGGCTCTGTTTCGGTGGGCACTGGTCTCACCCACCTCCCTCTAGGGTGCTGTGAATGACCCAGCCTTGTGTGGGATCTGGAAGAAATTCTGCCACTTGTTGATCTCTTTCGAGATTTATTTGAGTCATTCTGAGTCATTCCTGGTGGTGCTCGTGGTTCGTTCCTGGCTCTGTGCTTGAGGGTTGCTTCTGGCAGTGCTCATGGGTCTTAGTGGCACCACGACTGGACCAGGCTTCCTGCATACCAAGCATACGCTGGGAACTCTCTCCAGCCTCTGATTCTGTGCTCAATCTGGAATTGGGCAAGTTCACACTTCAGTCAGATGTCCCTGAGTGTCCACCTGCATTAACCCCACCTTGGTTGGTTCTCACTGGAGTCGGAGCCCCCTCCCTAGGAGCAACTGCTAGCTGTAAGGTGTTTAGCAGCACACCCTCTCTCCTGCTACACGCCACTCACACCCTCCCTGGATTTGATGACCAGGAAAGTCTCCAGAAGTCCCCACCTGGTTCCTAGGTGGATAAAATCGCTGCTTGGATCAAGAGGAGCCTCTGGTCAGGTCTTTCGCTAACCTCATCTTGCTTCTGCCCCCTCAGCAGCCACACAAGGGTCACTCTTGTTCTGCTATGTTTTTTTATTTCCCCCCCAAATTTTATTACACCATTTTAGACATACAATTGCAAGATGTTCATGTAGAGTTTTGGTTCTACAGTGTTCCAACACCCATCCCTCCACCCAAATCCATCTCCCATCACCAAAGTCCCCACCTCCCTCCCCCTCCCACACCTCAACTGCTTGGCGGGTTCTGTATGTCATTTCTCTCCTCTCTATCTCTCCCTCCGCCAAACTTTCCTGCACATCATAGAATGCAGTGCATTAAAGGACATTACTGTTTCCACTATTTTGATGGACCACACAGCCGCAAGCAGCGCGACCCTGGACTAGAACTGGTTTTGCTCTGTTAATCTTGTCATGAGGTAGTATCCCAGGGTCCGGACAGCGAAGGTGGTGGCTAGTGTGGTGGGTGAGTCTCATCCAGCTGCTTCTGGGACCTCCCAGAGGTGATGGGCCCACTCCCCAAAACCCATCTGTCCTCCTGGGAGCCCCATGATCAGCTGAGCCTGGGAGAGCCGAGTTCCAGCTTCCCCAGGCTCGTCCGAGGTCCCACATGCTATGGCTGGTCTCCAGTTCTGCTATGGTTTTAATACATGGAACTAACCATCACACACTCCTGTGATTGGTGCTTCAACCAGCCTCATGTTTGTTTGCTTTTTTTTTCTTTTTTGGAAGGGCTAGGTCCTGCAGTGCTGAGGGCTTAATCCTGCCTCTGCACTCAGGGACCTCTCCGGAATGGCTCAGAGGACAATATGGGGTGTGCTAGGGATTGAACCCAGGTCAGCTGTATACAAGGCAAGTGCCCTACCTGCTGTGCTAACATTCTGGTCCCTACCCACCGTGCTATCTTTCTTCCTTTTCTTTTTTTTTTTTTGGGTCACACCCGGCAATGCTCAGGGGTTACTCCTGGCTCTGCACTCAGAAATTATTCCTGGCGGTGCTCAGGGGACCATATGGGCTGCCGGGGATCAAACACGGGCCAGCTACATGCAAGGCAAATGCCCTACCCTCTGGACTATCGCTCCGGCCCCGTGCTATCTTTCTGGCCCCTACCTGATGTGCTGTCACTCTGGCCCCTACCCACTGTGCTGTCACTCTGGCCCCTACCCACTGTGCTGTCACTCTGGCCCCTACCCACTGTGCTGTCTCTCTGGCCCCCTACCCACTGTGCTGTCACTCTGGCCCCTACCCACTGTGCTGTCACTCTGGCCCCTACCCGCTGTGCTGTCACTCTGGCCCCTACCCACTGTGCTGTCTCTCTGGCCCCTACCTGCTGTGCTGTCACTCTGGCCCCTACCTGCTGTGCTGTCACTCTGGCCCCTACCCACTGTGCTGTCACTCTGGCCCCTACCCACTGTGCTGTCTCTCTGGCCCCTACCCACTGTGCTGTCTCTCTGGCCCCTACCCACTGTGCTGTCTCTCTGGCCCCTACCCACTGTGCTGTCACTCTGGCCCTAGCCTCACGTTTTTGACATTCACTTGTGGCTGTGTGGCCTGTGCAGTCTTTTTTTCCGGTGACCACACCACAGTTCATTGATCTGCCCCACTGTTGACCACAGTGAAATGTTTTCAGCATGGGCTTATCATCCGTCATACTAACGGGAGCATTATAATTGTCTCTTTCTGTGAATATATTAGCCCTTCTCCAGTGGATACCCAGAGTGAAACTATCGGCTATTAGAGCCAGCATATGTTAGCTTCATGAGATAGTGTCAGTTTTTCTTTCATTCCTTTTGTTTCCTTTGTTTTGTCTTTGGCCACACTCCAGCAGTGCTCAGGCCTTATACCTGGCTCTGCACTCAGGAATTGCTGCTGGCAGGGCTTGGGGAACTATATAGGATGCCGGGAATCAAACCCTGTGGAAGGTATACGCCATCCCCACTGTAGTATCACCACGACCCAAGTATTGTCAGTTTTCCAAACTGCTGTTATACCGAATCATTTATACTCCTTCTGACTACGTGTGTGCATGTATATTTGCACACACACACACATACACATATATGCATATGCACATATATATTACTTTACATCTTCATTCATATTTAAAACTGCCCCCTACTTAATTGTCGTAATTCTGGTTACTGTGTAGTCATCTATCATTATGGCTTGATTTTATTTCCCTGATGTTGAGCAGGTTTTGTGTTTTATTGAGGGTTTTTTGTTCTGTTTTGATTTTTTGCTTTTTGGGTCACAGCCGATGATTTCTGGGAAACGCTGGTGTACCCCACACAAAATCCAGGAGCAGGGTCAGGGATCCCCTTCTGCCCAGGGGATCAGTGGCCGGAGGACAGAGAAAGAGATGAGAATCCAGAGAAGTTTCAAAATGCTTTATCTACACAGGTTCTGGCATACTAATCAGCAATAGGAAAACCCCAAACTTAGGGGTTCCGGCTGGGCCCAGCCACGTGTAGGCCAAGATGGCTGCCACCACGTGTTAAGGCCCTACAGAGAGGAGACAGAGAAGAGGCAAGAAGGGAAACACCAATAAAAAGGGCCAAGAAAGAAAGCTGGCTAGTTTTTATATCCCTGCAACATAGATGCCTACTCCAAAGGAGAGCAGTTAGGGTCAAATCCCTTCAGGCAATTTCTCCCAGGACCTCAATTAGGCCCTTTGAGATGTTAATGTTGCTGAGCCAAGATCTGCCTTGGAAGTGCCCTTGTAGGGTAGAGCGGAGAAAAGGCTTCTTTTTTTTTCTTTTCCCAAATTTTATTACACCACTTTTAGACATAAAATTGCAAGATGCTCATGTAGAGTTTTGGTTCCACAGTTCCAACACCCATCCCTCCACCGAACCCATCTCCCATCACCAATGTCCCCACCTCCCTCCCCCTCCCACACCTCAACTACTTGGCGGGTTCTGTATATCTTTTCTCTCCTCTCTATCTCTCCCCTCCCGCCAAACTTTCCTACACATCGTAGAATGCAGTACATTAAAGGACATAACTGTTTCCACTAGTTTGATGGACCGTGCAGCGGCTTGCAACTTAGGGGCCTCATGGTCAGCATCTGGACAGCGGAGGTGGCAGCTAGAGTGGTGGGTGAGTCTCATCCAGCTGCTTCCGGGACCCCCAGAGGTGATGGGCCCACTCCCAAAACCCATCTGTTCTCCTGGGAGCCCCATGGTCAGCTGAGCCTGGGGAGGCGGAGTTCCAGCTTCCCCAGCCGCGTTTGAGACTGCATGCTATGGCTGGTGGCCCCAGAGCCGAGAAAGGGCTTCTGAGATGAACTGTATCTCAGAATACAAAGGCATGCATCTGTACCAAAGAATATTCTAATAGCCAGTTATATATTTCTCCAAGCCTTCACAAAAATCTCATCTTTACTTCATGGTTGTTCTGTATATTAGCCTTTGAGTTATCAGAGAGCCATGCTTGCTTGCTTGGAGGCAAACAGCATTTCTCTCTGGTCTAATTACTTAAGAGATTGAACATGACCAGGCAAATATACCGGTAAGATCTAGCTAGTCCCACGATGATTGTGGCAGCATGAGAGAATATTTATACCAGCTAGTATAGTCAGATGAACTGCCACATTCAAACTGTCCTCCCTCGGGGCAAGAGCAATAGCACAGCAGGTAGGGCTGTGCTATCTGCCTTGCAAGCAGATGACCCAGGTTTGATTGTCAGCATCATATATGGTCCCCTGAGTACCGCCAGGAGTAATTCCTAGTGCAGAGCCAGGGAGTAACCCCTGAGCATCGCCAAGTGTGACCCAAAAAGCAAAAAAAAAAAAAAAAAAAAAAAACCTGTCCTCCTCCTATCTACAAAGTGGCCTGCAGGGAGGCAACTCCAGGTCAGATGCAGAGGCTCTGGGCAGCAGTGTACTGCAACAGATGATGCTCAGGGGTTACTCCTGGCTCTGCACTCAGAAATTACTCCTGGCAGCGCTTAGGGGACCATATGAGATACCAGGCTGGCTATGTGCAAGGCAACGCCCTACGCACTGGACTATTGTTCCAGCTCCGAGGGGTTTATTTTTTGCTCACTTCTTTTGGGGTATGGGGAAATTGGGTCACACCCGGTGGTGCTCAGGGACTGTGAGTGATCAAACCAGGGTAGGCAGCATGCGAACGCCCTTATCCCCTGTTCCAGTGCTCCTGTCCTTTTTATTGTTTTTCTGCCATTTCTTTTCCATTATAAACCCCCTCTCAAGTATTTGACCTATTTTCCTTTGTTTTGTGGCCTTTATCTTTCTTTCCTGAAAGATATATATTTTATATATCTTTATATATTCTTTATATATTTTGAATCCAAAGTACTGTGAAAATGGTGTGTGTGTGTGTGTGTGTGTGTGTGTTCACGCGCACGTGCATGTGTTTATGCATGTGTGTGAGAGAGATCTGGGCCCTCCCTTTCCACTCTGATTCCATTCCTTTATTCCTGCGTATCTGTCAGGGGGTCAAGTTTCTCTAAAGGTAGCTCACCATTTCCCCTGATTACAATCCATTCTCTTTGATTTTTGACTTGCCGCAGTTTGAAGATAATGAGCTTGGCTGTGGTTTTATCTGCCTTGCATTCTGTGGGTTTTTCTGTCTGTGAGCTGGTATGTTTCATCAGCCTTTTTGATAATTTATTCTGGATTTCTTCAGATATTGCTTCTTTCCTGCTTATTCCCATCCCTGTTTTCAAGACTCACATCCGGGTTAAGACTTTTTTTTCCTCTTCCTCTCCCCCCATCATATTCAAGTCTCTCTTTTGTCCATTTCTGTTTTCCCTCCTCTTCCTTTTGGCGATGTCAAGAGAACGAACACTGGGATAGAGAATTAGTTAAGGATTTTGACTCACTCTCTCTTGTGCTCCACAAACTTTTGAGCCTGTCTGATCAGGGCTAATGACACTGGCTTTAGAGTAAGAGAATCAAGTGCTACATATTTGCTATTTATCCATCATCATTCTGAGCCCCCTGAACACAGACCATTTTGTTTCAAACACAGATTTTTATATAGTTTCTGTTTTCTATTTTTGTGCCCGGTTTATCTAGTTACTCAATGCTCAGCGGCCATTTTTGGGCACGGTTGTAGAAAAGCGAACGTTGGAGAGTAGAGACTCACATTCATCTCAGGAGCTGCAGACAGGAATATCCCACATTTCTGTTCCCGGATACCAGCAGGGCCATCTGCATCTGAGGTGATGCTCTGGAGTTTCTAGGACTCCCGGAAGCAGCTGCAGAGCTAAGCAAAAGGACCCCAGAGACTCTTGCCCAGGGGCACCCACAAATGAACCAATCTGTCTAATTGTGGCCCGTGCACAGCTGTGGTAGGAAGAGTCCATCTGCATGGGGTGAACCACTGGAACCTCATGTGCTAAGTAATCATTTATGGCAGTCGGAGTTTCTGGGAGATGCCGGCTGTGTGAGGCCACTCTCAGCTGAGTGTCCCCATTGATATCAGAACTCTAAAACTGTCACCCATAGTCATTTCCCATATGAAATGGGAGTGAGGGTTGAGCACCGTGACATTTGCTCATGGCAGCAAACGAGAAACACGCTCTCAGGTGCTAAACAAAGCAGACTCACACCTCATGAGTTCAGACTGGGCACTGGTAGCCCAGGTGCCATGGAAGTCCACAAAAAGGGGCTAGAAAAATCTGGAGTCTGGAGACCGGAGCGATAGCCCAGCAGGTAGGGCATTTGCCTTGCATGCGGTCGGCCCATGCCGGCCTGGGTTCGATCCCGGCATCCCGTATGGTCCCCCCAGCACTACCAGGAGTGATTCCTGAGTGCAGAGCCAGGAGGAACCCCTGACCATTGCCAGGTGTGACCCAAAAAGAAAAAAAAAATCTGGAGTCTGTATTCAAGCACTGAGTAGTTCAGACTCATAGCTATATATCTCTTGGGCAACTACTCTCTTCTATTTTTTTTCTGGAGAGGGGTTGCTCCAATGAAGTTCAGGGGGTTACTCCTGGCTCTGCTCTCAGGAATTACTCCTTTTTTATTTCTTTTTGGGTCACACCCAGCAATTCTCAGGAATTAGTCCTGGCGGTGCTCGGGAGACCATATGGAATGCCAGGGATCGACCCAGTGCCAGCTGCATGCAAGGCAAGTGCTTATCCTCTGTGCTATCTCTCTCCTGCCCCTCACTTCGAGCCTTTGTAGTATGAAAGCTTTGTGTCCATATGTCTGGGGGAGGAAGGGGGTGTCATCAGGGTCAGAGGGGCCCACTAGCATGAGCCCATGTGAACTTACCTGCTGTCCAGGAAGAGCTGGTGTGTCCTGGGTACTACAGCGACCCCATGGCTACCCAACATCAGTGAATCTTGCTAAGGCGGGAAATGCAGAGAGAGGACTCAGCTGGCGCGCCTCAGAATATGCACAGAGGGGAGCACTATGGACAGAAACACGGGTAGGAAAAAGGGAACTAGATAGGAACCCTGGAGTGCCTCCGACCTTGATGTCTGAGAAGCCCGTGCAGGCTTTCTGGGAGGTGGTTTAGGAGACTAGCAGGTGCTCACCCAGCAGAGTCAGAAAAAGGAATTTGTCAGACTCTGCGTGCATCCTCCTTACTGTTGGAGACTGTGTTGAGTCTTTGCTCATGGGAATCCTGTGCCTGGTGACAGGGTGGAGGCATTGCCCAGGCTGTGCTCTATCCCTCCCCAGACTACAGTCTGCTCGGCGTTTGCATATTGATTTCAGAAGCCAGCAAAGCAAAGCACATGGGTTCAATACCAGTGAGACCCATATTTGCACAGTGTTGCCTAAGAATGCTTTTATTGGGTTTGGAGTAATAGTGCAGCAGGGAGGGTTTTTGCCTTGCACATGCCAACCCAGGTTCAATCCCTGGCATTCTATAGGTCCCCTAAGCACTGCTAGGAGTGATCCCTGAGCACAGAGCCAGGACTAAGCCCTGAGCACCTCCAGGTGTGACCCCCAACCCCCCAAAAATAGAATGATTTTTAAACTTATACTGTAGATATATGGAGACTGAGAGAGACAGACCTTGTGTTTGAGGAATCGATTTATACAGATGTGGAATTCTTTTTTTTTTTTTTTTTGGGTCACACCCGGCAATGCTCAGGGGTTACTCCTGGCTCTGCACTCAGGAATTGCTCCTGGCAGTGCTCGGGGACCATATGGGGATGCAGGGGATCGAACCCGGGCCAGGGCCAGCCGTGTGCAAGGCAAACACCCTACCCGCTGGCTATCACTCCGGCCCCAGATGTGGAATTCTTGTTAGGAGGTGTTTGAGGAATCGATTTATACAGATGTGGAATTCTTGTTGGGAGACAGCAGCAGTGGGGGGCAGGGCGTGTCCGGGAAGAGTTGCAGTGTGTGGCCAAAGTTTCTGTCCCCACCTCTGTGGTGTGAGCACTGTCTTAGCCTCCATCAGTCTAAGAGCACACGCCGCAACGCTCTACCCGCTGACACCCTTTAATATCTGGGGGTGCTGGGGGGACAGGGGTATGACTTGTCAGTAATTCAGGAGTTGCTAGAGAGAAAAGATACACCAGGAAGCTTTACCCCATTTCCAGTATCAACACAGAAGCTCACCTTTGACACGCCAGGACATGTCAGGACAGTCTCTCAGCTGAGTTTCCCCGTTGATACCAGAGCCCTGAAACTGTCATCCACAACCATTTCCCACATAAAATGGGAGTGAGGTTTGATCACCACAACATTTGCTCATGCCAGCCAACAAGAAATCACGCTCTTGTTGGGTGTTGAAGAAACAGACCCGGACCCTGAGTTCAGGCTGGGCGCTGGTAGCAGGGGTGCCCGAGAAGGCCACAGAAAGGGACTAGAACAATCTGGAGTCTGTGTTCAAGCACTGAGGTGTTTAGACTCCCAGGCTGTGGCTGTCTCTTGGGCAACTACTCCTACTTTTTTTCTGGAGGAGGGGTCCACACCCGGTGAAGCTCAGGAGCCACCCAGATGGAGACTGGAGGGCCGCTGCCGTGCCTCTCCAGTGTATAAGTGTCTGTCTGAAAGAGTTGGCCACCCGATGGGGTGACTGACTGGGAGCCTCGGAGCGCCGCACCTACCAAGGAAAACTCTGAGAGACCGGGTCCTATGCAAAAGCAAGGTATACTCAGGCGCATAGCATGACCCCAAGCGGTCAGTGGCTAAGAGCCCCGAAGCCCTTCCAGGGAGGATCTTTTAAGAGATAGTTCCCGCCCCTACAGAAAAGCCCAGCGCATAAACAGCCAATAGATTTAAAATATTATATCAAGGTCTGCGCACAGGGAGCCAATCACTTTGTACCAAGTAACCATCTCCCACCAATCAGATCATTCTTAATACTTCTTTCTATATTTGGTGCGGCTAGACACACGCGTGGGATCATGGGTCAGCAACGGCTATGCGTACGTGCAGGAATGCAATCCAGGCAATTCAGGCCAGATAGTAGGTTCTGGGCGGGGGTCTCATAACCTCTAACAGGAATTTGTCCTGGGCCTTTGTAGATAACAAAAAGGTTACTTCAAGATGAAAAGGACACTCAGGCCCTAAATTGGTAACTTTCCATGAGTAGGCCTGCCCTGGTTGGGAAAGGGGGTTTCTGCCTTCTTTCATGTTCAGTGTTGGCGCCCAGAGCCGGGTTCTGGAGCCCGGCAGCTGGAAGGTAAATGCAGAGCCTCAGCCGTGCTGTACGAGCACTCTGCCGCTTCAGCCATGGCCCCCAGCTCTCAGCCGTGCTGTGCGGGCACGCTGCCACTTCAGCCATGGCCCCAGCTCCTCAGTCTCCATTTGTTTCATTGTACGGGAGTTGGCAAGGGAGCAGAGAACATGCACATTTTATGCCACATTAAGATTCTGCAGAATTTCAGTTCTAGTAGCTGTGAGGAAAGCAGGATTGAAATGCAGGCCCTGCCGTATACTGGAGTGATGTTTGCTTTTTGCAGCATTGAGCAGTTGCAGCACCGACCGTGCGGCCCATGAAAGACTCCATAGGAGCTCCAGGGTCCTGCCCCAGAAATACTGGCCCGCCTCTCACCAGTCAGATATGGCAGCCTTAGAATATCAGCAGGTTTGGGGCGGAGCAATAGTCCAGCGGGTAGGGTGTTTGCCTTGCAAGCAGCTGAACCAGGTTCAATCCCGGCATCCCATATGGTCCCCGAGCACTGCCAGGAGTAATTCCTGAGTGCAGAGCCAGAAGTAACCCCTGAGCATTGCCGGGTGTGACCCAAAAAAAAAAAAAAAAATATCAGCAGGTTCTTGTGGGAGAGTCTTAGTCAATGTGGAGGTCACATGAAATTCAACTGACAACAATCCTGTGTTTTGGACAAATGTACTTCTCTCTCAGGGAGAAAGTAAGTCAGAAAGACAGAACGACAATTCAAGGAGAGACGGGTTCCATTCGAAATACAATCAAAGACCAACTTAAGGCTACTTGTGCTTTCAGGAACCTCAACATTCAGCATTTTCATTTGAGCAGGGAAAAAAAGTACCAATTAACCAGCCCCAGAAGTACTAAGGAGAGCCCAGGAGAATGAGAGGCATAAAGCTTCCATGTTTAAGAGAGCTCCAGAGCTGGAGGCTTTCAGGGATTCAAATTACTTCCAGTCTAAAAGCTTTAGAAAGGATGGGAGCTCGCAGCCTCTTATCGTTTATAACACGACCCTCAAGGCAGGATGAGAAAACTCAGATTCATAATAACCATATGGCCACGCTCAGGGAACCAGGGCCACTGTCCACTAGGAACTAAGAATTTTTTTTTTGCTTTTTTTGGGTCACACCAGCAATGCTCAGGGGTTGCTCCTGGCTCTGCACTAGGAATTACTCCTGGCAGTGCTCAGAGGACCATATGGGATGTCAGGGATCAAACCCGGGTCAGCCGCTGCAAGGCAAACGCCCTACCTGCTGTACTATCACTCCAGCCCCCTAGGAAGTAAGACTCTTCTCCAGAGAAAAGTAGAATCTGTGAACAGAGAAAGGGGAGAATTTTGCCCAAGCAGGCTGTAAAGGAGAAGGTGTGTTGGTTACTTGTGGGTGTTTCCTTACCATCTCATTATCCTTAATACATTTGCAAGTGGACTGACACATTCCAAGGCCCTCCTTCTCTGGTGGGCAGGAAGCTCTTCCGCCCTAAGGCCAGGGCCACTTGGCATGGAGAATCCTGCCTGTCCCCGCCTCTGCGGTGTGAGCAGTGTCTTGGCCTCCATCAGGCTATTAATTTGGGGACAATGGTAGGAAACCTTGTCACAAGCAGGGTTTTATTTTTTCTTTCTGGGTTACACCTGGCGGTGTTCAGGGGTGACTCCTGGCTCTGCGCTCAGGAATTACCTCTGGCAGTGCTCAGGGGTCCATATGGGATGCCGGCGATTGAACCCGGGTTGGCCGTGTGCAAGGCAAATGCTCTACCCGCTGGGCCCCGTTTTTTCACTTCAGCCTGTTTTTTTTTTTTTTTTTGGGGGAGGGGATCACATCTGGCAATGCTCAGGGCTTACTCCTTTGTCTGTACTCAAGAATCACTCCTGGCAGTGCTCCTGGACTATATGGGATGCTGAGGGTTGAACCCCAGTTGGCTGTGTGAAAGGCAAATACCCTATCCACTATCACTCTGGCCCCACAAAATGTATTCATTAAATACGTGTTAAATATGAATGTTAGTTTGAAGAAGTATAATAGTCTTATTTTAGAAATGTTAAGAAATTTTTTAAATAATCTTATGCACACTTTAAAACATATTTGCCAGCACGGGAGAGCATATTGCAGACAGTAAGGCACGTGTCTTGTACATGGCCAACCTGGTTTCCATCCCCAGCACCTTGTGTGGCCCCAAGCACTGCCAGGAGTGGTCCCTGAGTGCAGGAGTCAGTGTAAGCCCTGAGCATCTCCAGGTATGACCCAATGATAAACAAACTAATATTTAATAGGGGTCTTTTTTTTTTAATTTTATTACACCACTTTTAGACATACAATTGCAATATGTTCATGTTCGAAGTTTTGGTTCTACAGTGTTCCCACACCCATCCCTCCACCCGAACCCATCTCCCATCACCAATGTCCCCACCTCCCTCCCCCTCCTACACCCCAACTACCTTGCGGGTTCTATATATCTTTTCTCTCCTCTCTATCTCTCCCTCATGCCTACCTTTCCTACACATTGTAGAATGCAGTACATTAAAGGACATAACTGTTTCCACTAGTTTGATGGACCCCGTGGCCTCAAGCAGCCGCAAGAGGGCATTTGCCTTGCATGCTGCTGACCTTAGTTTAATCCCCAAGAGGCAACTTCGGGGCCTCATGGTCAGCGTCCAGACAGTGAAAATGGCAGCTAATGTGGTGGGTGAGTCTCATCCGGCTGCTTCCGGGACCCCCAAGAGGTGATAGGCCAACACCCAAAACTAATAGGGGTCATTTTTTGAGGATTAAAATTAAAGCTAAGATATGTCAACCTATTTGTATAGATTCAGGTTGAATATATGTCAGGTCACCCAGACAAGCTTGTTGCAATTTTTTTTTCTGCACTAAACAAATTTTGAATAAATGTGTATGCGTGTGTGTGTGTGTGTGTGTGTACTATAAGTGTATATGTGTGTGAGTGTATTCTGGCTTGTTGTTTGGGTTTGATTTAATTTGGGGTTCCACTAGCAGTGATCAGCACTTACTCCCAGAGATATTTGTATCTTCCCAGGCTGGGACCAAGGCTCTTACTCAGTGTTAGAGAGCACACTATGCATGTGGGAGCCCTGGGTTTAGACCTTGGCGTGGCAAAAATCCCCATATGTGAGGCATCACCTTTCCCAACTTCAAACTGTACTACAAGGCAGTAGTAATTAAAACAGCATGGTATTGGAATAAAAACAGACCTGTGGACCTATGGAATAGAATTGAGTATCCTGACACCCAACCTCAAACACATGATCATTTAATCTTTGATAAAGGTGCAACGAGTCTAAAATGGAGTAAGGAAAGCCTCTTCAACAAGTGGTGTTGAGAAAACTGGGCAGCGACATGTAAAAAAATGAATTTGGACCTGTGTCTAACACCATGCACAAAAATCAGATCAAAATGGATTAAAGATCTCAATATCAGACTTGAATCCATAAAGTACATTGAAGAAAATATAGGGAAAACCCTCCACGACATTGAAGCTAAAGGCATCTTCAAAGGTGAAACATCATTAACAAAGCAACTAGAAGAAAAGATAAACATATGGGACTACATGAAACTAAAAAGCTTCTGCACCTCAAAAGAAACAGTGACTAAGATACAAAAGCAGTCCACAGAATGGGAAAGAATATTCACCCAATACTCATCTGATAAGGGGTTAATATCCAGGATATATCAGGCACTGGTAGAACTTTACAAGAAGAAAACAAACAACCCCGTCAAAAAATGGGGAGAAGAAATGAACAGAAACTTCAGCAAGGAAGAATTTCAAATGGCCAAAAAACATATGAAAAATGCTCATCATCACTAATCATCAGAGAGATGCAAATCAAAACAACAATGAGATACCACAGAAACTGGCACATATTCAAAAGAGCAAGAACAACAAGTGCTGGCGTGGATGTGGGAAAAGGGGACACTCATCCATTGTTGAGTGTACCAGAAAGGCTGGTACAGCCTTTCTGGAAAAACAATATGGACATTCCTCCAAAGACTAGAAATTGAACTCCCATTTGACCCAGCCATACCACTCCTGGGAATCTACTCTGGGAAACCAAAAATACGCAGCAGAAATACCATCCCTACTTTTATGTTCATAGCAGCATTATTCACAATAGCCAGAATCTGGAAGCAACCAGAGTGCCCGAAAATCGATGACTGGATAAAAAAGCTTTGGTATATCTACACAATGGAATACTATGCAGCTGTTAGGAAAAATGTAGTTATAAAATTTTCCTATAAATGGATGGACATGGAGAAGATTATGTTGAGCAAAATTAGCCAGAAGGAGAGAGACAGATACAGAATGACTGCATTTATCTGCATAACATAAATATATATGTACATATTATGATACCAATATCCAAGGTCAAGTGAAACATATATCAGGAGGTCTTGTCAAAGGTGGAAATTATCACAAACGTGTGGGAGTCAGAGGCTAGGTAAGACAGAAAATGGAACACTGTGCTAACAATTGTCGAGGGTACTAATGCCAACCTAGAACTGAGCATTAAATAGAGGCAAAAGATACACATGACAACCCTTTAATGTATGTTCTGTAATCCATAGTCTGGAGGGGAAGGAAAAGAGAAAAGAGAGAGAAATGGAAAGAAATAAAGAACCTGCCATGGAGGAGGGCTGGGGGAGGGGGGAGGGAACCGGGGACGTTGGTGGTGGGAGATGGGCACTGGTGGCGGGATGGGTGCTGGAACACTGTATGACCAAAACCCAAATATGAACTTTTTTAATTGCATATCTTTGTAATTGTAAAAATTAAAAATTAAAAAATAAATTAAAAAAATCCCCATATGTGCAAATAACTCCTTCTCTCTCTCCCTCTCTTTCTATATATGTATATATATAATATATACATACATGTACATGTACATAACAACATATGCACATGTACGTGACAACAATGTCTTTGTCAAACCCTGCAAAATTAGAATATTTTAGCACCATTTTTGCCTATGCTTATCCTATTCCTAGGGCTATCATAGCAAAATGCCACATCTAGGTGGTTTCAGCAACACACATTAATTTCTTAAAGTCTAGAGGCTATTAGTTGAAGATCAAGCGCTCAGTATGTTGGGCCTCCCCAAGGCTCCTAGAACTCCTGCCATGTGAATTAGAATCCCACCTTGCCCAGCTTCTGCTTCCACATGGCGCCTTCTGTCCATATTTCCTAGAGTCCCATTTCTAATGTCCTGGTTCTAGTATCCATATTTCCTCTTGGGAGGACCTAGGAGAGGCTAGGTTTGGGCTCCCCATTTCAGCAGCCTCCCTCTGATCTCTTTAATCATCTTTGTTTCACAGTCATGTCCACAGTGGTGGCTATTAAAACTTGAACAGGGACTAGAGCACAGCGGGGAGGGCATTTGCCTTGCACGCTGCTGACCTTAGTTCGATCCCCAGCATCCCATATGGTTCCCTGAGCACCACCAAGAGTAATTCCTGAGTGCAGAGCCAGGAGGAACCCCTGAGCATTGCTGGGTGTGACCCAAAAAGGAAAAAATAGAAATTGGACATGCACGCTAAGGAGGGGCAGACGGCACAAGTCAGCAAGAACAGCCATACCCTGTTTTCCTAAATTTCTCTAATTTTCCTAAGTTTTGCTTTTATCCTCTTGTTAAAGTGGCAATTTGTGAAATAAATTGGGTCTGTCTTATTATCATGCTTTTTTTTTCTTTTTTGGGTCACACCCAGCTATGCTCTGTCTGTCTGTCTCTCTGTCTGTCTCTCTCTCTCTTTCTCTCTCTCTCTCTCTCTCCCCCCTCTCTCTCTCTCTGCCTCTGCATCTCTCTCTCCCCTTCTTTTACTCATTGTGGCTAGCCCTGCAGGCTAGTCCCTTTGATTTAGCGTCTTTCCTCCATATGCTTCTGGTTCTTTGACATGGGGTGAGAAGTCTTAAAAAGAACAAATGACAGTAAAATCATAAAGGACTTTTGAGTCTAAGGGAGGAGATGAGCCAGATCCAGCCCATAGTGGTGCTGTTGGGCCGGGAACTTTCTACGGAGTTTTCACTTGCCTTGTGTCTCTGGGACTCCCATGCCCAAAGATCTTACTAAAGTCTGTTCATTCCATTCTGCCACTATCTGTGTTCTAGTTTTCCCTTTTCCCTCTTAGCTATCCAGCTGTGTCATCAGAGGTGTGATGCCATGGGTAGCCCATGCATTGTGTGTCCGAAGCCCTGGGTTTGATCACTAGAATCACAGATGTAACTTCATGAAAAATGTTCTACAAATTCAAATAAAGGCTTCTATTGTCTGATCATTTTTCACACTGGCACCCCAATATCCAGACTGCAACAGAAAATTACAAGTTCCTAGAAACATTAGGAATCAAGGGCCAGCACTGGACTAAACCTTAGCCTCAGGGGCCAGCGCTGGTCTAAACTTTAGCCTCAGGCCAGCGCTTAGACTAAACCTTAGCCTCAAGGCCAGCACTGGACTAAACCTTAGCCTCAAGGGCCAGCGCTGGACTAAACTTTAGCCTCAAGGCCAGCACTGGACTAAACCTTAGCACCAGGCCAGTACTACACTAAACCTTAGCACCAGCGGCCAGCGCTGGACCTTAACATAAAAGGCTGCTTCAGTCAGCTTCAAAGGAACGGGAGCAATAGCTCAGCGGGGAGGAGGGCACCAACCTTGGTTCCTCCCCGACATCCCATAAAGTCCCTTACACCCACCAGGAGTGGTTCCTGAGTGCAGAGTCTGTGTCTAATCCATGTAGCTCCTTCCGACATCATCATCCTCTGTAGCTCCCCCAGCACAGTGGAAACAGAGGAGCGTGTGTGGGGGACATCTGCAGCCGCATGACGGTGACAGAACACAGACTTGACCTGAAGGACATCTGGAACTTTGGTTCCATTTAGTTTTGACTGTGAGTTGAAAGTGAGGAGGAGAATTTAGGGTCAGTTCTAGCTGTTTTAGGTAACTAGACAAGCAGACAGCTCAGTAGAGATAGGCTAGATGTGTTTAAGGAAAATCAGCTCAGTTTTAGATGTTTTCCACATATTAGGTAGTTAGGTGTTTCTATGTTTTGTTCTGTAGTGTGCAGTGATTGCTCAGAAAACCTGTCAGCCTTGAGGAGAAATAGTAAAAAAGCTAGCGGAAATTCTCTGCATACCCTTCAGGATGGCTGGACACTTTATTGAGTGATTTGAAGACTCCCTACAGCAGTGCTCCTCTCTCTGAGCCAGGTGTCTCCTGCAGAGTCCTGAGGGTAATCCACAGGGAGGCAGCACATGAGATGGGCCCAGCTGTTAGGACAGGGGTCGCTGGAAGGAGAGAGTGTAAGAGTGGTTGAGACATAATGCCCAAAAGGAGAGAGAGACAGAGAGGCAGAGAGAAGAAAAGTACCTGCCATAGATAAAGATGAGTGGTGTGTGTGTGTGTGTGTGTGTGTGTGTGTGTGTGAGGGGGAGAAACTTGGGGACCCTGGTGGTGGGAAATATACACTAGCTAGTGAAGGGATGTATGTGTTCACTTGTATCACTTGTCTACCCGTTGTTCATCAATTTGCTCGAGTGGGCACCAGTAACATCTCCATACGTTCTGTCACATGCTAGTGTAGCCCAAGGGCATCTGCTTGCTCCAGGAACATGAAGAGCCTCAAACCATTTCTTCTGGTCATGGGAATGAGGTCTATAATTGTTACTGGTTTTTGGAATATCAAATACAACACAGGTAGCTTGCCAGGCTCTGCCATGCAGGTGGGATACTCTTGTAGTAGCCTCTCATCTCGTGCATGTATTGATGAACCGACTTTGTGGCCCCCGCGAAACAGGAAAAGATCAGCTTTTCTGCTGGGTGGAGCTCTGACGAGCTGTGGGAGTCCAGAGGTTGAAAATGGCGGCCCTCATGGTATGGGGGTTCTTCTGGTTTCTTGCGAGGCTCTGCTGGGATGGCAGGTCAGGGTTAGACCCGCCTTCCCTCCTGGTGCCTCATGATCAGCTGGGCATAGGGAGAGCTTGTAGCAGCTCTACCCCCGTGTCTCTGGACCAGGCATACCTGGACTTGAAATAGACAGCTGTAGGGTGGGACTCTGATGAGCAGGGCTGTGATCAGCTCTTCTGCTGGGTGGAGCTCTGGTGAGCTGTGGAGTCCAGAGGTTGAAAATAAGCGGCCCTCATGGTGTGGGAGTTTTTCTGGCTTCTTGCGAGGTTCTACTGGGATTGCAGGCCAGGTCTATAACACACCTTTCCTCCTGGGCACCTCATGATCCAACTGGGCACAGGGAGAGCCGGTAGCAGCTCTACCCTGTGTCTCTGAGTCTCTGTATGTGTTATTGGAACCCAATCACTAACAACATTGTAACTGCATCTCATGATGATCCAATTAAAAAGTAAATAATAAGTAGATTAAAGGAAATAAAAAGGAAAGAGAAAATAAGTGGTGGAGAAGCGGTGCAGCCAAACAGACAAGTGTTAAAGCAAATGTTGAGGCTGTCCAGAGTTGCCCTGTGCCAAGTGCACGTGGGAAGGTTCCTTCTCCTTGGGAAATTCTTGTGGTCTTGGGGTACAGAGAGGCGGGGATAAATATTTCAGTCTGTCGCAGAAAACACTTTCTTTAAATCAGTACTGGAAAGTCCTTGGTTGGTATTAAGAGCTCCTGCTCTTGTTCGTCCCAACATTTCCCAAAGGCAGATATGGAAGTCTTGTTACACAATACTTCATTTAGGACAAGAAAGACTTTCCTATTAGAGTTTTAAAATTTTCAGAGGCTTAAGTTACAAATTTGGCAACAGCTATATAAACAAGAGTAGAGATTTCCATTCAGAGTCTCCGAAGCACAGATGGTAGCATGCTTAAGTCATTATTCTTTTTTGGAAGGTAAGCATCCATCTGGAAGTAATTATAATTCTGAGGAATCTTTTGTTAATATTCAGTTTTCCATTGACTTTCCCTGCTAAAAGAATGAGCCATCTTTTTCTTAATATACCGCTGGGGTGGGGGGGTATGGAACCATAATACAGCGGGGAAGGCATTTACCTCATATGTGGCCTACCTGGGTTCTATCCCCAGCATCCCATTGGGTCCCCGGATACTGCCAGGAAGGATCCATGAGTGCAGAGCCAGGAGTAACCCCTGAGCATCCCCAGATGTGGCCCAAAAAAGGAAACAACAAACACCATTGGAGAGGTTAAAGAAATAGCACAGCAGTATGGCACTGTCTCCACACTGCTGAGCCCAGTACGAGCCCCAGTACCATATAGGGTTGCTCTAGCACTGCCAGGAGTGATCCCTGAGTGCAGAACCTGGAGTACCATTGGGTGTGCCCCAACTCTGCTCCCCCAAAAAAAAAAACCATAGAATACCTTGTTGCTTCTCTCAAACTTCAAACAGCCTTGTTTCAGGATCCTAGCAAGCAGCCCAGAAGCATCACTCTTGACTGGGACTCAGCTTCTTAGCGACTGATGATTGTAGGTGGGCGCCATCACTGGCTGGGGGCCTTTTTGTGACAGGGGAGATGCTATTTGTGCTTGGAGGATGCTCTCAGGATGGGCTCACCTGCTGCTGCTCCTAGAGATCAGGACAGTTCAGTGAAAAGCTACCCCCAGCCCCCAGCCCCCGTGCTGGATTCACTCCATCTGTTTCCAACTTCGCTGAGTGTGGTTTTTTTTCCTTTTTGGGTCACACGCAGCAATGCTCAGAGGTTATTCCTGACTCTGCATTCAGTGCTGGGAGGACAATATGGGATCCTGGGTATCAAACCTAGGTTGGCCACATGCAGGGCAATGCCCTACCCGTTGTGTCATTGCTCCAGTCCCATCACTGGGTACATTCTTGAAGGAGAGACAACAACTGTTTGACCCCATCCCCAATGAACAAATAAAAGTGGCTGTCGTTCAGCTAGCCCGGCAGCCCCAGTCCTCAGAATCAGCGGCTCCCTCCAGCTCTGAGAGCTCAGGGCCACCACGCCGCATTGCACCCCGCTCTCATAACCTTAGTGACATTCAACAGTCCCTTTGCCCTGTGGGTTCACTTGGTTGTTACCAGAGGTGTGAGATCCTGGCTGGCTTGGACTACAGTAGAGCCCCGCTCTGACCCCCATAGCCCTGCAGGGGAATAATCAGCCATTTTTATTGAAAGATTATTGTATTCTTAACCTCTGGTTTGGGGTATTCATTGTATGCTTGTTTGGAGCCACACCTATTGGTGCTCAGGACTAATCACAGCTGTATGCACAGGGACTGAACCCTGGTCAGCCACATGCGAGACACAGGCCTTCACACCTGATGCTGTTCTGTTGGGGTAAATCCCCAGAGGTGAGACAACTGAACTGTGTGAATATTTGTCTTGTTTGGGAGACACACCCCGCAATGCTCAGGGGTTACTTATGACTCTACACTCAGGAATTACTCCTTGGTAGCACACAGGGACCATATGGGATGTTAGGGATCAAATTCAGCTTGACCCCTTGCAGTTGACCCCATGCAGGGCAAGTATCCTGCCTGCTCTACTATCTCCCCAGCCCCATGGAGATTCTATTTTGATTATTTTATCTATTTATTTATTTGTTTGCTTGTTTGCTTTTGGGGTGACACCCAGCAATGCTCAAGGGTTACTCCTGGCTCTGCACTCAGGAATTACTCCTGGCAGTGCTTGGGGACCATATGGGATGCTGGGAAATGGAAGCTGGGTTGGCCACATGCAAGACAATCACCCTACCCACTGTACTATCGCTCTGGCCCCAAGAAATTTCTATTTTTAATGGTTGGCAGAAGCTCCGTATTGACGGGTCTTGCTTTTAGGCTGTGGACCAAAAGGGTTTTCCTTAGTGTCTTCAGCCAAGATGATAAAC
>JAJIBD010035701.1:0-30252 GCA_021461705.1 Cryptotis parvus
TCCTGCTTGAATTCGAAATGACTATGTGGAACTGTGATGGGGCCTGCGGTGGTACCACACTCTCCCCTCTAATCAACCAGTAAGAACCCAGCTCCTACTCGGGTTCTCTTCAGAGCACTGCAAGTTGGCTAGGTCTATTTTCCTCTCATTTCAGCAGAATTCAGAGATTCACTGTCCACAACTGAGCCACCAGGGGCCCAAGTTTTTTACTCTTGGGGTCTGCCATCCCTCAATGCACTGTACCATTCCTCAGAAACACCTCCAACATAGATACTGGGGCTCCCGCCATCACATCTGAATCCTCCCTCATCTTTCCTATCATCAGACACACCAGGGAGAGAAGACCGGGGCACAGGTGGAGACTGAGACCCCTCAATCATGCTAAGCATAAGGCAAGGCCTGGTGGCCCACAGCTGGTCTGTCCAGGACTGTCCTTGATACTCATGTACCGCTGAAAATGACAAGCGTGACACCTGGCCTGATCCACACGCTGATCCCTGGCTAGTGGACAGAGTCCCCTAAGGAAGGAAGGCCACGTAGCCACATCCTCTGTCCCAGCGAGAGAAGCAAACAATGGTCCACCCCAGGGGATAGTGACAGATGACTCACCTGGGGCGGAGCAGCAAGGAGTGCTGACCCCCTTCATACACATGGACTCTTCCCAGGGCCTGGGGTGAGGACTACTGCCCCCTTCATGCACACAGACTTGAGTTTACCTTTCTCTCCCTTTCTGTTGTGCTTGTAGCTTTCCACAGTGACACTGGTACACACACACACAGCTCTGGTGCTCACACACTCAGCCATGGTGCTCGCTGGGATAAAAGCTCCTGCTACAGTGCTCACACATGCTTAGCTGTGATACACCAGCAACTCAGCACAATTTGCTATGGCACAGGGGGCTCCCCCAAAGAGCAGGGACACCTGGCGACACTCAGCAAGTGGGCCAGTGCTGGGGATCTGCCTGGCACCTGTAAGGAAGGCGCCCCACCAGGACTCTCGGGGCTCCCCAATTGAGCTATGATGGTGAAGGCAGTGCCACACACCTGCTGGAGCAGCGGGGCCCCTTGGCAGCTGACCTTCCCGGTAGGGTCCTCCAGCTGCCACACACTCCCCGCAGCATCTGAGATTCAGATGGTCACTCCTATGGCAAATGAGCTCCTGTCCATCTGTTTCTTAAAAGAGTGTCAGGAGCAGTTTACGCCATGTACTACAGGCGAAAGGCACAGACCCCTCTCTGTGACAGGGTTCTCCTTCCTCTCCAGTAATACTGCCCAGAAGGACCCGGCCATGGAGGGCAGCTGCAGCAGGGCACGTTACTCGGCCACGTTGGCGACATCTCGCCAAGGTGGCTGGATGGACCAGAAGTGGCAAGAGCACTGGGAGGTCTTTGTGAAACTCCTGAGCTGGGAGGAAAGTTTACAAAGGATCTGACTAGCACTGTAACAGTGACGTTTGGAGGGGATCAGTGTCCCAGCACCATCTGGGATCCCTCAACGTGATTCTAGGACATTCTGTTCACTCTCCCAAAGCACCCTCCTACCAAAGAGCCATCATTCCCAACCCACCGCAGGCCCCTGACCTCGAGGCCTATGCAAGCGTTAATTCACTTGTTGCCCCTCGGTCTGTCATAGACTGAAGGTTGAACTGAAATAAATAGAAATCAATAGATGGTCTTTCATAAGTGAAAGTTTATTCAGCAAATGTTTTCAGAGTTCGTCTGTGCTGCCGCACACATCTGTGGTCACTCTGTTAAGTGCCCATGACACAATGTCACATCCCACTGCACGGCCATGTCACACGGTGCTGGCACATCTCATCAGCTGACGGCTATCTAGAGTGTTTCTAGTTCAGCTGCTATGAGCAGTTCCGCTATGAGCATCCCTACACAAATACGTGTGTGGGCGTATGTTTTTGCTTCTCCTGAGTAGGAGTGACACACTGGGTCAGGCTGTAACTCTACGTTTCGCCTTTTTTAAAGAAACATCAGCTTGTCTTCCAAAGCAACTACGTCATCTTACAATCTTAGCAGCGACAGCCTTAGGTTATTGATCCCTGCCACCCCGCTGGGCATGAAGTGGGAACTCGCTGTGGTTTGGAGGCATTCCGCGATGGCTGAAGATGTCTCTCCTGTGCATTCTCCTTCCTTCTTAAACCCACACCCAGCAGGATTCTGTCCCTATCGCGCCACGGAGATGGCGCTTCCCAGGACCTCCACTGCACTACGCCCCAGACCCTGGCAGTCTCTACGCATCAGTAGCTTTTGACATCAGTGAAAAAGGAAGACATCTGTTCTTCCTTCCCGGGCAAGGACAGTGTCTTTGCTCCATGCCAACATTTCTGCCTGTACCTAATTATGGCCTTCTCAGGGCCTGTCCTCCTCTCTCTGACCTCTAAGTATCAGACCACCCCAGAGCCCACTTGAGGCTTTTTCTTAACCTCCATGCTCGTTCCTACACAACCGCATCTACAATCAACACAACCGCATCTAGATTCATGATTTTTAATGTCAACCTGAATGGTCACAACAGCCCCTGGATATAGTAATAAGACCTGGGCTGTGGAGGCACTCCAGGGGTGTCTCTGCAGCCAGGATCTCTGCAGAGATATTCAACACTTAACATCACCAGCAGATGCTAAAGAGATACCACAAAGTCTTCTCCCTCAATCAGTTTCTCTTCTCAGTGTACGACAGAACACTGAGGCTTCAAGTCTTGACTTGCTCTTGCCTTTCGGTCCCTTACTCTCAGTCTTGAAGTAGTGGGAATTTCTGCGACTTGCCTTCAAAATAAGGCTACTCGAGTCTGACCCCTTCTCCCAGCCTACTGCCCCAATGCTGGCTTGAGTCAGAATCCCCTGGCACCTGGATTGCCTAAGCAGCCTCCAAATTGGTTCTTTGGTGTCTGCCCTTCTGACGCTGGGCTCAGAAGTCACACCGAGGGTGCATGGGGGTGGGAGGAGAGGCCATCCTGGCCACCAAATCTAATGACCATGAATCTAAATTCCACCCCTCCTTCATGCCTCCTTCTTGCTATAGATTTTAATGACTCTTCCGCATCCCTCTGAGTCTTCTTACTAGAATGTGAACTCCACCTCACGAAGACTGTTCCTCACCGACACCTCAAGCAACATGAAAGCCCTTGGCATCAGTAGGTGCCCAATGAAAATGTCAAGGCTGTAACCCTTTCCTCCACAGAAAGTTCTTTCTCTTCTCCCCTGGAAATCTTACCAATCCGTCAGACAGACATTGAAGATGACCTTCTCTCTACAGCTCACCCAAGAGCGCTGGTCTCGCTTCCTTTCTGCTGGGCTGCAAGAGCACGTTATACTGAACGTTATATTGAACATGCTCTACCACTGACCTCTAAGCACTGTGGGTGACTTGCAATGCTGAGTTTCCCCCACAGATAATGAGCTTCTTCAAGGTAGGATCATCACCTGGTTATTTTCTCTCTCAGCCCTGAAGCCTGATGAGGGGTAAATTTCAACAGAAGTATTGAATGGGTCCATTCACGCCCTCTCTGCTCCTCACCTCCCTTTCCCAGCCCCTGACGGCTACCCAAAATGCCAGCAAACTCCTGGGAAAATAACTAGAACCACAGACAATCTTCCTCTCCCTCCTCCCTTTCTCTCTCCCCCCCCTTCTCCCTCCTCCCCCTTTGCCCTCCTCTCCCTTTGCCCTCCTCACCCCTTCTCCTTCTCCCCCTTCTCCCCATTCCCTTCTCCCTCCTCCCCTTCTCCCTTCCTTCTCCCTCCTTCCCCCTTTCCCCTTCTTCTCCTTCCTCCCCTTCTCCCTCCTCTCCTTCTATCCCTCTCCTTCTCCCCCTCCCTTCTCTCCCCCCCCTTCTCCATCTCCCCCTTCTCCCTCCTCCCCTTCTCCCTCCTCCCCTTCTCTCTCTTCCCCTTTTCCTTCTCCCCCTTCTCCCTCTTCCCCTTCTCCCTCTTCCCCTTCTCCCTCCTCCCTTCTCCATCCTCCCCATTCTCCCTCCTCCCTTTTCCCTCCTCCCCTTCTCCCTCTCCCTTCTCTCTCTTTCCCCTTCTCCCTCCTCCTCCTTCTCCCTCCTCCCCTTTCTCCCTCCTCCCCCTTCTGCCATTCTTCCCAACCTCACCACGCTGAATGAGACAGTTACTCCTCAGCTATGACAATGCGACAAAAGAATAGTGCCATGTCGCTAAGTAAATTTGAACCTGCTGATGACTGAATTTGGTTGTATTTTAAAGTGACTCCACACATTTTCACCCAAGAGATGGAGCAAACAATGCTGTAGGAAGGGGCTATTTGACACTTGGCTAACTGCTGTTTGAAGAAAGAAGTGTTGTGAGCATTACCAGTTACTCCCCTCTCTGTAGGCAGCTGACCAGTTACTCACCTCTCTGTAGGTGACTAATTAGTTACTCCTCTCTGTAGGCAGCTGATAAGTTACTCATTTCTCTGTAGGCAGCTGCCCAGTTACTCGCCTCTCTATAGGTGACTGACCAAGTTACTCGACTCACTGTAGGTGGCTGACCAGTTACGCCTCTCTGTAGGTGATTGACCAGTTACTCGCCTCTCTGTAGGCAGCTGACCAGTTACTGCCTCTCTGTAGGCAGCTGACCAGTTACCGCCTCTCTGTAGGCAGCTGACCAGTTACTCGCCTCTCTGTAGGTGACTGACCAGTTAATCGCTCTCTATAGGCAACTGAACAGATTATTTCGTGGGAATGGGAAGGTCGGGCTATACCTGGAGTTTAAGAAGAGAGGACAGTACCACCACTATGGTGAAATGGAGAGGCCACTGACAAACATAAGCCCAGGAGGAGCGTCAGCTCCTTTTAGCCTCTCTACTTTGCCCTTCAGAAAGCTTGATCCCAGCAGAAGTCACGATCCAAGCAAGTAATCCAATACCAAAATGGCCCCATGGAAAAAAAGAGGCCATACATGAGAAGGTTGTGGACGTTTTTGGAAGTCAGAAAAAGAAATTCATCAACATTCACTGTGCTATTCAAAACAGACCTCCACTAATGCCCGGAGAGTGGGATCTCCAAACACGCTGTGAAGCCCCAGCTCTATAAACGGGGCCACATCAAGGAGTAAAACAGATGCCTGATATGGGAGGGACTTTTTGTTATTGCTGTTTTGGAGGAGCCACAGTGCTTAGGGCTGACTACTGATCCTATGCACAGGGATCACTCCTAATGGTGCTTGGGAGAATACACGGTGCCAACGATGAACCTGACTCACCATGTGCCAAAGTAAGGACCCTCACCACTATTCTACCTCTCCAGCTCTCTAAGAGGAATTGAAAGCCTGATAAGGAGGAGCAGGCTAAGTTCTGTGCAAATGAAGTTATAGTGTAAAATGCAGAGAGGAACAACACGTTATAGCGTAAAATGCAGAGAGCCTCAGTACCAGGCTACGTAGTTCTGGTTCCATGAGAAAATGGCGCATAGTAATTAAGATTCGAGGTAGGTCTGGAAGGATGAGGATGAGCTTGTAGGGCACACAGGAGAAAGCGGTCAAAGGAAAAGCCACAGACTCATAAACAACCTGGCCTGGGGGCCAGAACAATAGCACAGCTAGTAGAGCACTTGCCTTGTACCGCGGTCAACCCGGGTTCTATCCTCAGCATCCCATCTGGTCCCCTGAGCATTGCCAGGAGTAATTCCTGAGTGAAGAGCCAGGAGTAACCCCTGAGCATTGCCGGGTGTGACCCAAAAAGCAAAAAATGAATGAATGAATGAATGAATGAATGAATGAATGAACAAGCGAACGAACAACCTGGCCTGGAGGATTCATTTATAAAATGAAGGATCCATTTACAATATGGATCCTCCAAGAGCTGGCTCAAAGGTTTTGATGGCAGATAAGATTAGGAGATAATGCGAGATCACTGCATTGAAGGATCTCGGATGTCATTGTAAAATGCCTTGTCCTTGTCTTTTAGAACACACAGAACCATTTAAGTATCTCAAGCAGGAGGGGAATAGATTCAGAACTTCCATTTTGGAGGATGACCTGGTTATAATGTGGACTGAAAGCTGAAGGAGACCAGTCTCAGAGATCAATATGCTCACAACTTCATTATCGGGCGGAGGGAGATGAGGCACCAAGTGAAGGTAGCAGTAGTTGAAACGGACATAAACAGTTACAAGATAAATGCAGGACCTAGTACACAGTCTCATAACCGAATATTTATGGTAGGGAAGAGTAGTGAAAGGCACAGTCAACTGTTTAGTGATATGCTGATCTAGTGATATGCTGATACGGAGAATATAAAATGCGGTGCTTGCTGGGGTGTGTGGTTAGAAATCTGTGTTGGTGCAAGTTAAATCTGATGTCTCTGAGACATCAAATCAAGGAAGAGGCCTGAGAGAGCAGACGCCACCAAGAGCGAATGGCTCAGTGGTCAGCCACCCGTGCACCCGGTGGACAGGATCTGACCTCTGTTGGTGGGGAAACCAATGCAGTGACACTTGGCCTCTTTCCTTTGAACTGAGGGTCCAGGCAGTGGCCGCACTTTCTCTGCTCAGTCATAAGCTTTTCTCTGGTTTGTGTAGAGCACTGCCTGGCTGAGGCTAGGAGAGAGAGTGGGGTATCAGGAATCCTTTCTGGTCTCTGGGTCTGCCAAGCATCCATAAAGAAAATGGTGATGATGCATTCACGGGAACTTCTTACACCGTGCTTCCTGCAGAGTCCGAAATATCAGTGTATGGGGCTAGAGACAGCATGGGGGGGGGGGAGGGCACTTGCCTGCTTACACTGAATGCCAGTTCTATCCCCAGCATTGGACGCAGTTCCCTCCTGAGCACAGAGCCAGGAGGAAGTCCTGAACAAGCCCTAACTCCCTCCCGACCACAGGAAAAAAAAAAAGATACTTCCTTTATGCTTTATTTTTTTTTATTTTTCCTTCCCTTCCCTCTGTTGCTGTAGTTTACAGTCAGGGGTCACACACTTGGTTGTGGTGTACCCAGAGATCACCCACTCTGGCGCTTCCGGGCTCCCCACTCAGCGTGGGCGGTGGCTCAAAACCCAGACCTCCACCTGCAAGACTATGTTCTACCTCGGAGGTTTCCCAGGCCCAAAAATGGCCAACCTGTGATATCTTCCCAATTAAAAAATAATAATAATACTTAAAAGGTAGCTTCCTGGGTATGTGACTGTGGGGTCGTCAGGGCAGGGAGAAGGAAACTTCCCAAATATGCTCCATAACTCCACAGTCCTCTCACAGCCACAAAATTATAACCAGAAATAGAAATGAACTCAATGAAATGGCTAAAATTCCCTCCACAGGGAAGCAACGAGAAGTTGATCTTTCCCAGCAGGGAGCAGCAGGATACAGGAGACCCAAAGGGCAGCGAACCACGGGGAAAGGGGCCTGGAAGAGAAGGTGCCGGTCTCAGTTCCCGGGGCTGCTAACCCAGTAGCCCAGTGCTAGCAGACACCCTCTCACCTCCATGAGCTCACAAGCGGCGCCATCGCTGCCACGACGATCCCAGGCCTCAGAGACAAAGTCCCTCACTGACTTTTGACCCCTACCCCCTTAATAATATTAGCCCATAAAGTGGCTTAGCACGGAGGGGTTGCCATGACGACGACATCCGTATTTCGGCACAAGTGCCAGCACTGAGACCATGGCAAAGGCACAGCTTGTGGGGAACAATGCAGGGAACCTCCCGCAGGTTCTGTTCATGCCCTAATTACCCATGAGCACATGGCACCGGGGCCATCCCGCTCTGTCCTGGCTCTGAGCACAGACGGGTTCCAGTTCCAGCTGGAAAGACTTCCAGCCTGGCCCTGGCCTCCACGGCAGGCAGGAGAAGGAAAGAGAGTTCGTGGAATGCCTGGGTCTTGTCATCTTAATTATCTTGCATTTGGCCATCTTTTCTTGTTCCAGAAACTAATTATGCCAAGACAGAAGAACTGCGCCACCACGGGCTGAGCTGCATAAGCTCCACACTGACAATGAACGAAAGTGTCGGAGCAACCATGTGCCTGGCTGAGCAGGGGAGGCAGAGGGGGCCGTCCTGCCCAACCCAGGGCAGCCACACCAGGTGCCCTGACCAGCACCTCCATAGGGGGTCCAAGAGCTTTGCAGATTTCATCAGCTCTTCCAGGAATCCAGGCAGAGAGGTTGTGCCATCAGGAGTCTGCAGTGGGGACTGTGGGGATGCAGTGTTGGCTGGCCCCGGGCTGAAGGCAAGTCCAGGCAGAGAAAGCGGAGGGAGCCTAAGGCCTTTCTGGGACTATGTCTCTTCCTCTGCCTTGCCAGCTCACAACCAACCACGGATATTTTTTTCCCATCAAAGAGAATGGAAAAACAAACAGGGGTTTTGCCGTAGAGAATTGAGGAAGGTGAGTGGCAGAGAAGAAGCCGCGCTTCTCTGCTCTCTGCAGGGCACCAGATACAGAGGGTGATTGATAACCAAGACTGCACCCAAATCGCCTCAGATAACACTGCTCTAAGTATCTATTTGGATACGGGCTCTGGCGCCAACCTTATCACCTTCCTTCCAATGTACTTTACTATTCATTATCTGATTCAAAGAGTTGCAGGCAGAGGTCTAAAGGGTTTCCACCTCCTTTCCTGCCTCAGCAAAACCCATGCGGTGCTTCCCTGCAGGACTCGACCATGCCACTGAGCGCACGAGAACTGGAGAAGTGGGTACACTGGCATATGGGGCTCGGAGCCCAGGACCAAGGGAAGGACGCTGAGCACCATAGATGGCACAGCCCTGAACTAGGTGATGACTACTTCCTTCTTTGTTGGTATAACTAAAGAGACAGGAGGGGAGGCACGGAACTACACAGCTGGTGGCACTGTCTCATTTCACCTACATTCCTACACCCTGACACCTGATTTCCACCGGCCAGGAATTGCTCCTTGTCCCCTACTCTTCAGCTAGGGCCAGAGACACCTGGCTTGCGGTGGGCCTCCTGATCATGTGACCACTTGGTAGGCATGGCCATTCACTACCTGCCAATGAACTTCTTTAAAACAGCATGTGTGTGTGTGTGTGCATGAGAGAGAGAGAGAGAGATCAGAGAGAGAGAAAAAAGGAGGGAGGGAGGGAGGAGATAAGTTTTCCTTCAGAATCACAGATCTACTTTCTAAGGTAAGGAGTGCTGAGACTTACACCACTAAACCAGTCATGGTGGAACTTATGCTACTAAACCAGTAAACCACATCCTTATGCACCCAGCTGCAGTCAGACCTGCGACAGTCTGGGCAAGAGCATGGACAGGCACCAGCCTCCTCTGACTCAAGACCTCCTTTGAACTCAATATCATGACGTTCCTTCCACAGTGACGCTCCTCTCTACCTTGTCCAATAGAGGAAAGCCTGCACCGAGCCGCCCAGAGATGCCAGGGCCCTCAGGGGCACTTCCTCATCCTCTGCACTGGCACATTTTTTCTTGCCTCACCCCCCACTGCCCCAAAACGATACTCCTTCACAGAGACAGAGAGGCAGTTTATAAGAACTGTCTCCTTGGGGCTGGAGCAATAGCAATCAGTAGGCCGTTTGTCTTGCACACGGCTGACCCAGGTTCAATTCCCGGCATCTCATATGGTCCCCAGAGCACCGCCAGGAGTAAATCCTGAGTGTAGAGCCAGGAGAAACCCCTGAGCATTGCCGGGTGTGACAAAAAAAAAAAAGAACTATCTCCACCTGTTTTCCAGGAAGACTCAGGCCTTAGCCAAGGGTACTCCAGAGTGACGTGCAGGTTGTGTATAGTGACGGCTCCCTTCTCTCTGGGGCACCTTTCATTATTTATACTACAAACAAGAGCCCCTAGTCTCGCTGACAATGCTGAGTACTTTTCTGCAGTTTATCAAACTGGGCAGGAGCCTGAAGAAGTTTTAGGCAGGCCAAAATGTGTGGAGTGAGACAGAGTTTAAGCAAGAGGCTGATATAGAAGTAATTGAGGGGTGGGGTGAGTTCCCTGCCATCGGAAGAATACAGTGATAATGAGAACACTGTCCCATGACAATGAATTGGGACCTGAATACGATGGACAGCTACATCAAAACGCCACATGTCATTTTCCATAAAAGAGGGAAGAGGATTTGAGGCATTAGCAATGCTGAGGTAGTTTGTGACCATCCTACGGCAAAGAATAAATCTTTTCAAGAGAATTCCTTTCAAAAAGTACAAAGAAAGCCCATGGCAATCTTCTGTGGGTATCAGTAAACAGATTATTTTCCAAAAATGAACATTAAACAATATGACAGGCTGCCTTTCCAAACTCATTCAGACCTCCAGTTTCTCTCTCCTCTGGTTAACATAGAAGAAAATAAATGTCTCATAGGAAGGAGTCTAGAAATTCCTCTGGAGTGTTCCACAGAAAGCTAGTTCTGTAATATGGTACTAGGTATTTATGTGAGTGACATTTTTCATGGTCAAATATGCTTGAAGGGTTGAACAGAGCTAAGTTGTGTGCCTCAGGACATCTCTGGTCCTTTTGGGATTTGTGTAGTGAATCCCCAATAAAGAGATACCGGACGTAATAATTCCTAAACTTATTGATAGTAGAATCATTTTCCCTCGAGATATTATGTGGTAACAGTCTTGTAGCAAATTTAGCCTGAGAAATGGTGCTTTTCACAACATAATCCTATGTAGGAAATTGAATGATTTAAGAACAAAAAATGATATTCTTCTAGCTGTTAAGATAAAATAAGTTATAGGCTAGCTATTTATGCAGGTAATACTAGAAATAAGATTTGGCTTTCTACATTAATCTTTAATAGGATTTGAATTTTGTTTTGTAGACCAGTAGTCTTCAAAGAATAGTATGTATATCCAGAGGGACTCAAGACAATTCACCAAAATCTTAGGTCTCTTTTTTGTAATGTAAGTATATACATTGTCAATGCTTCATTTGTAATTTTATGTTTGCTTTAGTGCTCATAAAATATTACTACATAAAGCTATTTTAGGATAAATTTAAAATTTAGTTTACTACTAGCATACATAATCACAAATGTTCGGAAGATAATACGCTAGAGAAAGATCTGAAGATATTTGTAGTAGGCAAGTGGTATACAGAAAAGTTTTTGAAGAGTAAATAGTCATTAAATGGAGAAAAAATATTTAGAGGCTTAATAGCTACCATAATAGCTATCTTGTACCACAGTTATTTTTAATTTCTGCTTTCATGTCTTATTGCATTAGCTAGAACTTCTCAGGGGAAAGGAGAATGAATGTTCAATAGTGTTAGCAAACATCTTAGCCTCATTCCTAAAGTTGTTGTAAACGTATCATCTAGTTCAGAGGTCTTTGACCAACACTCCACAGACCAGTGCTGGCCCACAGGTGCATAAAGGCTGAAAACCACCACCTTGGTTACAACTGCTGGACTACGGCCCAGTTTGCAGGACAAGGGCTACTCTGCAGGTATGAAAAGGCTGAAACATGCTTATCAAGGCATACAAATAAACAACAAAGTCAGGCCAAGCATTCTTTATTAAGACTGTGAAAGTTTATTCATTCACTCTTTATTAAAAGAATAAGATAAAATTGAAATGTGCACAACAAAGAAATAATCCAAGAAAGCCTTTGAGAGCATTTCAGAATGTGTGGTATGGTAATGTGGAAAGTACACAGAGCATAATGAATTGCCTTAAAAAATGTTTCCAACATTTCATGTTCATTTCCTAGCGATTTTAAAGAACAAAGAAAAATATTCCCTATGATAAAGAAGTTGTGATCCTTATACACAATGGAATGTTACTGTATTCCACAGCCATAAGATAAATTTCACTACTGGCTGCAAAGTGAAGGACACTGCGCTAAGTGAAGTCCGTCAGAAGCAGAAGGACAAAGACGGGATCATCACTCTCACCTGCGGTATGGAAGGGAGGGAGAGGAGGCAGAGGCAGAGAGAGACAGAAAGACAATGACACTAAGTAGAGAAAAAAGTTGAGAGTAAAAATGTGACACCTCGTGACCTTGGCTGGATCTCTGGTCCTATCCCAGGAAAGGAGTTGACCCTGGCCTAAGATCTTTGAGTGGAATTTGGAAACTACATTTCAGCAAACCTCCTGTTTTTATTTCCCTCCTGTCTGTATTCTCTAGGATGAACAGAGTAACATAGTAGGGTTCTTTCAGGGGTGAGCTTCCTCAAGAGAACTGGCCCCAGATTTGGGCATCTTAAGTTGCACCTTAAAATTGCCTTACTCAATATCAGGCGATGGTCATCTTTTCACGGAATACTGATTTACTTTTGGGGGTCCCACTCTTCCAACATTCTCTACAAACAATATCGAGAGGTGAAGGCTCTGTCTTGCTATAAAACAGTCCTTCTAAATCACTTTTCTATCTCGTTTTCATTTGCTATGGGCTCTCTGATAGCTGTCCTCGTGACTCAGCCCACTGCAGAGTGTGTGTGTGTGTGTGTGTGTGTGTGTGTGTGTGCCTTGTCATGTCCTTGAGACCAAACAATGCTCCGCCCAGCACCCCAGTACCGAGACGCCTAACACCGCTCTCTGCAGAGCTGGAGGAAGCCTCAGCCTGAGTTAGGAGAATCTGACATTAGCAAAGTACTGCAATGCAAGGACACCATGTAGGGAAGAGAATCTCGTTTTACCTGTGGCCACTGACCCAAGATCAGGGCAGGTCAGAGCCGTGTGTGCCCCGGAGAACTGCAAGAGCGGTCTGCTCTGTGCCTGAGTCGGCAAGCAGCAGAGAGGGCTAGAGGAGGTCCTAGAGGAGGCAGAGAGGAAGCAGGGGAAGGGGGATATGGTTGCTCATCTGTGTCTGAGGAACCTCCTGAGCCTAATCCTCACCTACTGAGGAACACAGCAGTGGCACGGCCAGACTGCCCACCAGGTCCTGTCTTCATTTCATGCAGGGGGGAGGCAGAGACGATGGGAGAACTGGGGACCATGGCGAGAGACCTCAGATCTAATGCTCAGGGACAGGAACCATAGTGAAAAAGCAGGGGCCAAATTCAGAAATGCTGATCTGGAAAAACAATAATTTTTCGCTACAAGCTGATGTAGTACTTCAAAAGATATAAAAATAGCCTTTCAAAAATGCGTGTGTGTTAATGTGTTAACAGAGAAAATCCAAGTCAGACCATCAGGGTAATGTCTTTTCTTGTATTTTATGCTTTTTAAAAACTCTTCTATATATTATATTTCTTTGAGCTTAGCTACTCACATCTCCTAATTCCAAACAATATCAACAAAATCTGGGCTTAAAAAGGAGGTCGAGCAATATTTACACTGCCAACCCAGATTTGATCCCTGGCACCACATATGGTGCCCGGAGCCCTGGGTCATATTTTAAGTTGTATCACTTGTCTTCCCGTTGATCATCGATTTGCTCAATCGGGCACCAGTAATATCTCCATACATCCTGTCGCATGCTAGTGTAGCCCAAGGGCATTTGCTCACTCCAGGAACATGAAGAGCCTCAAATCATTCCTTCAGGTCATAGGAATGAGGTCTATAATTGTTACTGGTTTTGGCATAGCAAATACGACACTGGTAGCTTGCCAGGCTTTGCCATGCTGTTGGTATACTCTTAGTAGTAGGCTCTCATCTCGTGTACTTACTGATGAACTGGGAGAGATCGGTTTTTCTCTTGGGTGGAGCAATGATGAGCTGTGAAGACCAGATGTTGAAAATGGTGGCCCTCATGGTGTGGGGGGGTTCCTCTGGCTTCTTGCAAGGCTCTGTTGGGATGGCGGGTCAGGGCTAGAACTCACCTTCCCTCCTGGGGGCCTCATGGTCAGCTGAGCGCAGGGAGAGCCTGTAGCAGCTCTGCCCGTGTGTCTGATCATATTTTTTTTTTAAAAGCAACTCTTCTGTTTTATTTCTGATTGCTTGGTTATGTTTTATGATGACATTACCGCTCTTTAGTTTGACTGTGCTCAGAACAGATTCTTTGTTTCTTTGAACTTCCTTTTCATTGAGATACTTAAAATATCGCGATCCTTCCCCTCACCAGCCCCCAAAAGAAATGGACCTAAATTTGATCACTATTTAGATCCAGGGTATTTTTAGCAGCCCCACTTCATGACAACTCCAGTCCCAGCCTCTCAGGAGAGACAATGGTTTATTGACTTGAAAGTGGCCTGAAAGCAGTCACAGAACAGACGCTGGTTTTTCTCGAGATCCTTTCACTTGACTTTCTGTGGAAAAGATCCATCCATATTGTGTGCTGCTTTGGTTTGTCCTTTTCATGCTGCGAAATATTCTATAGCATGAATAAACGACAATTTATGTATCTACTCTTCTATATTGAGCTGTTTCCGGGTTGTGGCTATTGTGAGCATCTGTTCTACTGTATAAATGTCTATTGATAGACAGAAGCGCGCATTCCTCTGGGGCGTATATTTCCTGGGAATCACAGGGTTGGTCCTGTGGGCTTTACTGTACACTGCCAAGTGCTTTTATTTTTCCAAAGCACTGGTATCGGGAGCACAAACCAGCAGTAAACTGGATTCGGTCTCTCCATATTCTCAAAGCCCTGCTAGTTTTGGCAGGCTCAGTCATTTTATAGATGTACAGATATTGCCCTGTGATATCTCTAGAGGTTTCCATGCACTGTTCCTGGTAAAATATATTTTCATGTACTTAGCAGTCATTTGTACACATGTTTGTGTGACATGCCCAGTTGAGGCTCTTTCCTCCCAAAGGTCATCCATGCTAAGAAACAGAGTGACCAAGTCACTAGCTAAGAAATGTGCTTTTTCTCTGTCCCTGTTCCCTGGTGTCTCACTGGTCTCACTGGTCTTCCTTGCACTTGGGGTTATAAACCTTTTCAGTCAAGTTTGGACTTTGGGAGGAGCTACTTCAAATATTTACTTGAATAATTTACGTGATCACTATCACTATCTTCCTGTTCATCATCTATTTGCTAGAGCAGGCACCAGTAATATCTCCATATGTCCTGTCTCATGCCAGTAGAACCCAAAGGCATCCACTTGCTCCAGGAACACAAAGAGCCTCAAACCATTATATTAGGTCATGGGTCTGACCTAATATAAATGTTACTGGTATTTGGCATATCAAATATGACACGAGCAGCTTGCCAGGCTTGCCGTGCGGGTGGCATACTCTTGTAGTCACCTCCAAATAAAGCATTTATTGATGAACCACGTGGCCGCTAGTGGCCGCACAAGCCAGGCTGTAGTAGTCTGGTCTGCTGGGTGGAGTTGTGAAGAGAGGGAAGTCCGGATGTGGAAAATGGCGGCCCCATGGAGTAGAGAGGGGTCATCTGGCTTGTTGTGAGGCTCTGCTGGGGTGGCAGGCCAGGGCTAGAACCTGCCATGCCTCCTGGGCGCCTTATGAGCGGCTGGGCACAGGGAAAGCAAGTAGCAGCTCTGCCCCATGTCTGAGAGTCTCTGGTTCAGCATACCTGGGCGGATTGAAAAAAAAAAACTGCTGCAGGGTGGGTGTCGATGATCCGGGCTGTGATAGTCTGGTCTGTTGGGTGGAGTTGTGATGGGAGGTAAGTCCAGATGTGGAAAATGGCGGCCCCCATAGAGTAGGGGTTCGTCTGGCTTGTTGTGAGGCTCTGCTGGGGTGGCAGGCCAGGGCTAGAACCCGCCATGCCTCCCGGGCGCCTCATGAGAGGCTGGGCACAGGGAGAGCAAGTAGCAGCTCTGCCCCATGTCTGATATTTACTTCAAATATCTTTTCTGCCCCAGAAATTGGTCATGTGGCCATGAACAGACTATATGGTATAGAACCTTAAAGAACTCTGGCGACTTCAGAAGGACTCTGATTCCCCAGATCTTTCAGACCCATTTTCCCATTCTAGTGAAATGATGCTTTTCTATTCTGTTTACTAACTGTTTTGTAAAGATAGGGAGAAACACTGGCTAATTCAGTGAAGACAAAGAATAAAGACTTGGTTCTCCAGGAGGTTTTTTTTTAAACATTGTATTATACCACCATGAGATATGCAATTACAATGTTGCTCATGTTTAGAGGTTTCGATTTCATAGTGTTCCAGCACCCGCCCTCCACCAGTGCCCATTTCCCACCACCAATGTCCCCAATTCCCTTTCCCTCCCATAGCCTGCCTAAATGGCAGGTTCTTTATCTTTTTCTCTCTCCCTCTCTCCAATTCAGAGAGGACATAGCAGATGACTGAACCCAGAGTTAAACTCTACAACAGGACCAGAGTCTATGGAAAGAATCGGCTCCTTCACCAGTCCCATGAAGACAAATGGGAGCAAAAGAGGTAAATGTACCCAACAAAGAGAGAATCAGTCAAGTTGGGCATTTTTTCTTGCATTGGACTTGGGTCCAATACCCAACCCTCCATATGGGCCCCCCTATCCCCACCAGAAGTGACCCCTGAGCACAGAGCCAGGAGTAATCCCTGAGCACTGCCTGGTATAACTTCCCCTTCCCCAAAAACAACAAAGAGAATCAGAAGCTATATTTCTGGCTTTAATATCAGGGTCTGTGCATTCCTCACACATGGCCCCGGCCTTTGTGTCCTCTGAATAAACCACAACAGCTGGCAGAAACAAGTAGGAAATTTTAATCTGCTATAACACGCTGACCCAACCAAGGATCGGGTGCCTTTACCTTCATCTCTGAACTCACGGAGAAAAGTGCCGACTGCCATCATAAAAACCCATCATGAGATGAAACTCAGCAGAAATGAAGCAGCAACAAGAGGTCCAAACTCCCAGAGTTTACACAGCACTCTCCCTGTGGCATCACTGTGTCATGGCCATCTACGTCATTCAAAAAATCTGGAGGCGTAAGACGTTCCAAGTGACGTCTGTGGTTTTTTAGGTCAGGGGCAGAGAGGACCTTCAGGGAACTCTGCCAAGCACTGCTGTGGGAAGAATAAACGTGGCCCGTCTGGCCTTTGGCCTTAAACAGATGTTGACTTCATGGCAAGTGGCCGTCCAGGACTGTCTCCAGCTGCAAGGCGGATGTGAGCACTCTGACCAGTGACTAGGTTTATATCACGCCCCTTCCCCCACCAGCACGCTACACCAACACACCATAGCACATGGCCAGCTGCTCCAGACAGGCCACTTAGGTCAATAAAGGCCTCCAATCTCCCTCTCACGCCCAGAGTTGGGTCCTCTCTGCTCCATTTTGGGAGCTGAAGCCTATTCCTCCAGGATCAGACAGAGCCCCAGGAAGCCCTCCTATGACTGGCTGCTGGCTCAGTGCTGCTTGGACCCGCAGTGCTGGGAACATCTGGAGACCTACAAGACTGCTCTTGGGAACCGTGGGGTGCCAGGAAATCCAAGCTGGACTGGGCTGCTTATCTGGCCACCATACTAAGTCCTGATCTACGTTTGCGTAACTTCATTAGATATCAGGAGAATAAACATTAAAACCACCATAAGTTGCTTCTGCACACTCCAGCAGGAAAACACAATGACAGAGGCAGATAAGACTCAGTGTAGCAAGCAGAGGGAGCAGAAGGGGCAAATCAGTGTGAATATGGGGGACTCTGTTGGATGGATCAGCTGAAGTTGCATACACACACACACACCATGTGACCTCCACACACATTCCACTCCTACACATAGAGCCAACAGACGTGCAGGCAGAGAGCTCATGTATTCGGCATTCTCAATAATGTCTGAAGACAGTTCAAATATCCATTGAGTGTACAAAGGATAAATGAACGTGGCACCTCTCTCTCTTCTCTCTCTCTCTCTCTCTCCACACACACACACACACAGGCGCACACCCTCCTTTGCATCTTTACTCATGCCTTTTCCCCCTGTGAACATTCTTCACCCTCCTATGCTGTGTCTGCTAAATTATCTTTTCTACATAGCAACATGCCCCAGTTGGCTCCAGGAACTCCAAAGGGTTTCTGTCCTGCACTAAGTGTCAAACTTGTCCGATTTCCTATCACATATCTGGGGTATTTCCCCAGGCCTGGCAGTTGTCATCTTTGCTGGTTCTCAGTTGTTTTACCCTAAGTTTTTCTGGCAGGAGCACTTCACCTCCATAATGAATTGGCTGTCAGGTAATATTACTGGTGATAGTTTGGTTTCAGGTGTTGTTTCCTGCTTTATTTGTTAGAAAAATACAGCCATGAAAATTACAGAGCTTGTGAAACAGGAAGTGAAAGGCCAGACCAAAGACAGTGCAGCAAGAACCGCCCCAAATACAGACCCGTGAGCACAGTTCCTCCGACCATCAGGACCAAAGTCCCCGCAGGGCTGACATTAGTGCCTGATCAGGGGCGCTAATAGCTGTGGGTCAGCGACCTCAGACATGGCAGCTTATACTCCAAGGCTGTCTTTTCAGCACCTATGACCAATGTCAGAAGCCTGAGGCAAAGAAGAATCAAGTGCTTTCTATTCCAAAAATAAAATAAAAGATGGTGTGAACATGGTAATAAATGTTTTTTACAATTAAGTCTTTAATTTCAGTTTTTGTGTCCCTTTATTTTTCTTTTAATTAATGTCCCTCCTTTTGTGTGTGTGATTTTATCTTTATTCTTTTTCGAACAGCAAACCTGTCTTATGGCCCGTTAGCAATGTAGAGAAAATGTTTGTGGCAAAAGCATTTGGGAGAAACCTACTGGACATGACACATTCTCTACCACATTTAATTCATGCGTAACTGTATGTTCCGAGACTTCCCCAGTCTACTTCGTTCCACAGTCGTACCCCTACAAGGAGAAGCAGGGAACACCGGCTCGGCACAGATATGCCTGGCGCTCAGCTCCTAGTGGCCAGAGTGGGGTCCGCACTGCGTGGGCTTCACAGAGAGAACAGGCTGTGGAGGTGCCCACATCATCTGTGAGTTGGTTCACTGGAAGCCGGAACAAAGCATTTCTACTGTGCATCAGTTTATTAGTAAAACAACCCAGTGCCTCAGTATAAAAATAGCAAATCCACAAGAGGGGACAAGGAATGTTGGCGGCTTGGCCTCCAGTGGGCTGCCACTGTGGGATGCCTTCAGACTGAGGGTGCAGGGACGAAAGCCCCTCGAGCAAACTGTCTCCTTTTGCTTCAAATCTGACTGCAGTCCTGTGGTTTTCAGCACTGTGGCTGAGGGCTTCATGCATCCATCACTCCAGCAGAGCGCCCACTTCCCTCCACCAAGGTCCCACGGGCCCCTCCCATCCTTACTTACCCACCGCAAGCTCGGTCCTGTTGCCTTTGTGCCTTACCATGTAACTTTAAATCCCACCTATGGGAGAGGTCATTCCGGATCTTTCCCTTTCCTTGGCACTCACTTGCCTCAGCATGATACTGTCTAGTTCCACCTGTCCTTTTTAAAGCTGCATAGTATTCCATTGTGGATATATCACAACTTCTTGATCCATTCATCTGTAGGTGGGTAATCGGATTGTTTTTCTATCTTGGCCATTGTACTAAGGGCTGCAACTAACATAGGAATACATACAGTCTTCTGAATGAGTGTTTTTTGTGTTGGCCAGAAGATACCAAGAAGCAATATTGCTGGGGAACAGGGGAGCTCCATTCTGTGAGTACTTGGCTTTACAGGGGAACTATTCTGTGAGTAACACCATGCAGTTTTCCACAGAGGCTGAACCAGGGTACAGTCCCCCCAACAGTGACCGGAAGTCCCCATCTCTAAACAGCCCTGAGAATGCTCACTCTTTCCAGACTTTAGATCTATGCCATTCTCGCTGGTGTGGGACGATACTTCATTACTGTTTCGATCTGCATTTCCCTAATCATAAGTGATGACGAGCACTTTTTTAAGATGCCTATTAGCTATCCATGTCTTCTTTAGGCAAACTGTTTCACTCTCATAGGAAACCTAAAAATCAACATTGATCTCTGAGGCATTTTTATTCCTTCTGCCACCAAGTTCTTGGCCCTAAACCAGGGCTGATTCTGGAGATATCTCTAAATCTGCTCTTTCCTGGCGCCTTCGGTAACTTCAGCTGATCTAATCAACGGCAACCCCTTGATCGGGGGTGGGTTTGGGGAGGTAATACAAATGGAATCAGAAAAGAGATCAAGTAGACTGGTGCTGAGATGACAGGACTTCTGGGCTAGTAGGTGAAGGGGGCCCCACAAAACAAGTTCTTAATTCATGTCATCTTGAGCAGACCCATCCAGCTTGAGGCAAAATTCCTTGGCCTGGGCTAAATACAAAATGTAGAGAATCCTTTTCCACTAAATTGCCTCTAAGCATTAGACACTGAGGAGGGGGAATTCTTTCCAGAGAGGGAATATTTACTAATGGTCCAATTACCCAGCAGGAGAGACAGTGCTGCCCTCATTAAAAAAAAAAAAATCTAGCAATAGCTTTCGTGTCCCTATTCAAGCCCATCCGGAACAATCTGACCCAGCTGCCTCCGAGAGAGAAATTGGGTGGATCTGTCCTTCTATTCTGGACACCTTGAAACAACAGTGTGGGATCAAGAGTCTTAGTAAGAAATGGAGTTCAGTTAACTAGTTCCTCTTACTGTTTAACTAAAGCAGCATGGACAGCATCAGCTCGAGGACAGAGCCACATTCCTGACCCCTGGTCAGAATGAAAGTCATTCTCATATAACTACTTTGCCCTGGGAAAAGACCTTCAAGATCATTGTTCCAGAGAGTCTCTAGAGCTGTCAGCGGGATGGACCGGAGAATGGAAGCAATGAAGGCAGGAGAGCAGTCTGGGGAGGGCAGAGGGAAAGCATATAACTGCAGGGAGTGGATTCGCGACACCCCAATACCCCAACACCCAGTTCCCAGTGAGTGTTGCCCCGCAGCCGGGACCTGCCCCGCTGTGCCCTTTATCAATGACCATCATTGTTCCTTCATTTGGCCTCACGAAGCTTGTCTTTGCCAAGGCTCTTGACCATAGAACGAGGAGCTGAGGGCTCCAAATTTATATTCAATCACTTACCAGATTTTTTAAACTCCTTCATTCCAAACAAATCTGTGAAGGGCTGAAAGGTCCTTTCTGGCTAAAGCAGGAGGCGGGACAAGGACCAAGGACCACCCCCCCAGCTTCTACCACCCTGTTCCCTCTCCCCACTGGCCACTGGGGACATGTATGGAAGAACATGGCTTCTTAACACACATGTCAAAACAAGACTCAAGCTGTCAGATGTCCAGTGGGGAGAAACTCCAGGGCCTCCCTCAGAGCTCCCAGAGCAATAGCCCAGCCTTACTGGCCTCCTGGACACACTCTGGTCCAACAGCTCAATAACTATATGAAATGTACCCACAATCTTATTTTGTTTTCCTTCCAGGAATAATACTTAGCTGAAGGCACGTCAGAGGAAGGGAGAACCGTAGCTAGATCCTTCTAAATTAAAATTATCATGACATGGAGAAAAGCTGCCCCATCCTCAGAGCCCAAACAATGTGCTTCCAATAGTAAACAGGGAACTTCCTATGGGATATTCTGGGCCTGCAGAAAGCGGAGATTGCGACTTCCAAGCTGCAGGCGAAAATTCTCAGGTACATGGGTATATTTCAAAGGTATATGGGAAATAATTCCTTTTCACTGGGGGAGACAGGTGAGATCCTCAACAAGGCGCAGGTCTGGAGACCAATTCCTGTGCTGCCCTTCCCCACAGGGTCGGGATCAGCCTGGTCAGGAGCACTGTGAGGCTAGACAAGAAAAGTCAGGGGAGTGTGGCTCTCTTCACACAGAGAAGAGCGGGGGGTGAAAACGGACTCTAACCAAGCAAAGTGCTGGAGGGGGATGCAGAGAGCTGGGGGCGAGGCCCAGGGAACCCGACTGCCCTCCTCCAGGTACCTTCAGACCCTTCCCAGAAATGTGGGGGTGAAAACTAACCATGTGCTCTCCTGAATTTTGGTGAAAACTGCTCTCTGGCAGGGTCACGTGCTTGTCTGAGCCTTTCCCGAGGGCTGCAGGGTGAGCAGTGTCTGCCCTGTGGGGTGTGTCTGTATCGGCAGGTCTGTGTGTTTTTGTGTCTGAGTGTGTGTGTGTGTGTGTGTGTGTGTGTGTGTGTGTGTGCGTGCGTAGCATGTGTGTGCGCTTGTGTTTCAACATGGAAAGAAACTAGAGGAGTGACCCGGACTCACCTCACCGATATGAAGAGCTAAAGAACCTCTGACATCCTGACCTATGAGGGCCTTTGGGGCCGAGTCAGCAGCTGCCTTGAGCCAGCAGCCCCTGCCGCCCAGAGCAGAATCCCCTCCCCAAGTCTGCAACACCCTCCCCCAGCCCCCACTTCAGGGCATTCTCACTCCATGGCTGGAGATTGGGCTCCACTGGAGACAAGGAAAATATGAATTCCGTTTCAGAAAGAAAAAAAAAATCTTCCAAAGCTAACACTCTAGGGACACTGTGATCTTAACAACTGTCAAAGGTTTAAAGATTTTCCAAAGGGGTCAGAAACTCATTCTGGCTACTAAAAGCCCTAAGAACAAATGTGAATTTTCTCTAGACGGCAATTTTACTCCTTTTTCTTTACTTTTCTCTTCCTGCTCACTTTTCATCCCTGCCCTCCACGGAGACCCTATTGACACTGACAATTCTGCTATTCAAACTGTGGTCTGTGGACATAAATACGTAAATGAGTTGGGAGGGCTGACCTATGGAAAGCATCTCTTCTTGAACTTGCTTTGTGAGGCCCACCTCATTTTTTTCTAATGCATTTGGTTTTGCAATTAGAGTAAGCAACTACAGACCTCCAGCAAGGTGATGGCTTTGTTTTTATTATTCAAATTCCAAGGTTTCCCACAGTGATTAAAGCAGGTTATCATGTTGAGTGAGAAAGTGAAATAAATAACTTACCAATATAAGTAATTATACTGGTAAAAAAATTCTAAAAAAGCTATATTAGTCATTAAGTAGTCAGAATAAATCAATATACACACAGAAATACACACATACGTGAATTATAGATGCTGACCCTCATACATATAGGCATTGTAGACACTATTCTGTAACTATTGCATGCAATGATTAATCTATTCAAAATTTCCCCTAGTTTATGTAGTAATGACAAATAGGTCTCTTCAGTTGAGATCAGGAGGACTTCTATAACAGTCTGGGTTTGGGAGTTTTTAAGAACTTCAACACATATAAAATAAAATTTAAAAATAAAAAACCTGAAGCTAGCTCGCCTCTCTCTCCTCCTCTCCCTCTTTCTCCTGCTTTATGTTTTCTCTCTCCTGCTCATGCTCTTTCTTGCTCACTCACTCTTCTTCTCTCCTTCTCTCATTCTCTTTCTCTCTCTTATATTCTCTCTCGAACATATTCTCTCGCTCTCTCTTTCCCACAGAGCAATCTATCTGGGCTTGAGTCTTTACCTTCTCTGCTGAAAGAAGCAATTACTTTTCTCTGCCATTTAATTACAAAAGGAGGGTACAGAGGACCCACAGTGTGTCTCTCTTTATCAACAATATGATGTAAGTGTTTCTTCCCCCACCAATAAAAGTTTGAAGGAATGAACAGCCCTACCCCTTTGGAACAGACCTTTCTGCTAAGTGTGTTGAGAATGAGCACCAGGGCTCCTCAGCAAACACCTCTAACACGAGACAGGCCCCAATTTCTTCTAAAGGCAGATGGTCCACTTTGAGTTGAAAATCCAAACTGAACACTTAAAGTAGGATGAAACAGAACAGAATCACGGCCTGCTGTGTGACCAGTGTGACTTCCAGCAGTTCATCCCGGGGCAAGGCCCCCAGCACTATTCCCAATGCTCCTATGGCTTCCTGGAATCCAAGTGCTGGGTCAAATGAGAATCCTGGTGTTTGCAAACCATTGACAGCATTACCTCAGGCAAGAACATTCAACCTGACTGGCCAGCCTTGAAAGTTCTGCCTCTGATCTCCCTCCCCACCTCCCTCGGACCTCTGCCTCCAGACACTGAGCCCACCAGGGTTGGCAGTTCTATCCTAATTCCGCTGACCATGAGGACAAACTGCCTTTCCTTCCCATTCTTGGGGCAGCAGTACATGGGACAGTTTCTCCCCTATTTGTACATTGAAGGAAAAAGAACAAGGAGACCCAAAGTCTCTTTCTGTAAGACCAGACTTTCTGGGCTAATACTGACCCAAACCATTTGCTGCCTGCCTGGGGTAGGCTGTATGGGCACCATTCTCTCTCTCTCTCTCTCTCTCTCTCTCTCTCTCTCTCTCTCTCTCTCTCTCTCTCTCTCTCTCTCTCTCTCTCTCTCTCTCTCTCTCTCTGAACTAAGACTTAGATTTATTTACTTTCTGAGGGATCATAGTTTACAATAGTATTGAAGCCATTATTTTTTTTTTAACATTTTATTTATCTATCTCTATCTATCTATCTATCTATTTATTTATTTATTTATTTAACATTTTATTATACCACCGTGAGATATACAATTACAACGTTGTTCACGCTTGGGGGTTTTGGTCACACAATGTTCCAGCACCCGCCCTCTACCAGTGCCCTTAACCACCACCCATGTCCCCCAATTCCCTCCCCCCCCCCGTCCTGCCTAAATGGCAGGTTCTTTATCTCTCTCTCTCTCTCTCTCTCTCTCTCTCTCTCTCTCTCTCCTTCTCCCACACATTGTGGTTACACTATGTACACTTAGAAGCCATCATTTGCATTTTTGTCTGTATTTAATGCTCAGTTCTATGTTGGTATCAGACCTTTTGACATTTATTCACACATGTTCCCTTCTCTATCTTACCTAACCTCTGACTCCCACGTGCTTGTGGTAATTTCCACTTTTGGTAAGATCACCTGGTATATTTATGTCATGCAAATAAATGCAGTCATTCTATGTCTCTCTTTTTCCTTCTGACTAATTTCACTCAACATGATTCTTTCCATGTCCGTCCATTTATAGGCAAATTTCATAACTTCATTTTTCCTGACAGCTGCATAGTATTCCATTGTGTAGATGTACCACAGTTTCTTTTATCCAGTCATCAGTTCTCGGGCATACTGGTTGTTTCCAGGTTCTGGCTATTGTGAATAGTGCTGCTATGAAAATAAAAGTGTGGATTGTGTTTCCGCTGTGGTTTTTGGCTTCCCAGGGTATATTCCCAGGAGTGGTATGGCTGGGTCAAAGGGAGCTCAATTTCTAGTCTTTGGAGGAATGTCCATATTGTTTTCCAGAAAGGTTGTACAAGTCGACATTCCCACCAACAGTGTATGAGAGTCCCCTTTTCCCGCATCCACGCCAGCACTTGTTGCTTTTACCCTTTTGAAGCCATTATTTTATGATGGCAAAATTACTCCACCAGTTCCTGGGCGCCATTTTCTTATCCAGGCCTGCTCAGCCCAGAGTGGTTTGTGGAAAGGGAAGACATGTGTTACCTGACAGTGCTGTGGTAATTCTGTTTCTTCCAAAGGAGCTGGAGCCTAATCCCCTTCCCTGGATGAAAACGATTTTCCTGAGCTACGGGCCTCTAAGATCATGACATGGAGAGTCACATAGCATCAGCCAGGGTCTCGCGGACAATCCAGGAAGACCCGAGCTAGCATCCATGTAAGACATCCCCTTGAGACCAGCATGTGAGAGAGGACACAGGAAGGCCCGTAAAGGACATGGGAGAGGGTCGTTCCGGCCCTCTCCAGCCTCTTTCTCCTGAACACGTGTCTCTCTGCCCTTCCGTTTGCTTGTTCCTGGGAGCCACTGTCTGCGCTTCAGTGCTCACTCTCTCTCTCTGCCTTTCTCTGCTCTGAAGAAGCCCGTATTCTCTCTGGAACATTGATTCCTTTCTTTCTCTCCCCCCTACTGTCTTTCTAAATAAGTTCTGTTCTATAAAAACTATCTGGCTTCAGAGAGAGAGAGAGAGAGAGAGAATGGTTTCTGTTCATCCTGAGCAGTTCGAAGTTCAGCAATCTCACACACACACACACACACACACACACACACACACACACACACACCCTGCCACTAGGACCCCCAGATCGTGCTGATGAGAGCAGCAGCCCAGAAGACACCCCAGATGGCCCATACTGAGTTCACCGTGATCTTCACTAAGCCACCGGTAGTCCAGGGTGGTTTGTTACCAAGCTTTAAGCCGCTGACAGCACCGGCTGCAGAAGTGTCAAGGAGCCGGGTCAAACTCATCTTTGTCCCATGATTGTCAAACAGTTTCCCAGGGTGCTTAGCAACTCAGGCCTGCCTGTCAGAGATGATGGTGAGGAAAAACTGAGGCCAGAGTCAACCACAGACAGCACTGAAAAAATTAAGGCATCCTCCTGCTTGCTGGTTCACAAGCCCGCGTGGAATCACTTGATCACTTGATCACTTGAATCCACGTTATTCATCGATTTGCTTGAGCAGGCGCCAGTAACATTTCCATTGGACCCTATCACATGCCAATGTGGCCCAATGGCATCTGGTTGATTCAGAATATGAAGAGCCTCAAACCGTTCCTTCAGGGTCGTTACAAGGAAGTCTGACCATCTTGTAGGTGGCGCCCACGTGATCTTTTGACATCCTGTGGGATCCAGTCGGTAATCCAAGTGAGAACAGTGGGAACCTTACGGCCCATAGCTGGACCCGTAAGAGAGCCCCCTGGAGATCTGTGGGGCCACCAGGAGTACCTTCCACCCCCCAGCCCAGAGACCCTCAAAGAGAACACAGTGAGGTGAAAACAATGGAAAGGGTCACACGAGCAAGACTACCTCAGTGGAATCTGCCCCCACAGGACATAGTAGAGTTTGGAAAAGGAATGATACCCCCCACTCAAGCGCCACACAAGAAAGCGGCCTCCTTGGCACCACCGACGATACTAACTGGCCATGATAGCAGCAGTCAAACACACACACTCCACTGAGCTGCCTCCTGGTTAGGTGAATAGACCGGACCAGGATTGGGCAGAGCAAAGCAACACATGCCTTCCTGGACTGGCCAGGAGAGTATAGTGTCCCCGCCTCCAGATGAGACATGGATGCTGAATGGCTGTTCTCTTGGTGATCTTCCCTCACTTCCTTTTAAATAGTACTTTTGTCCTAAAAGCATAACAGGAACTCCGAGAAATGAAGCAGGAAGTTTGTGAGGAAAGTATGCTATCTTTCCCCACGATTCTACCCAAGCAAATCAGAGTACAGCCATCTTCTCTGTGTGGGAACGAATATATCTTACACAGATCTGGTTTCTCAAATCAAACCAGAGTTTGGATAAGGTCTCTCACACACACATACACACATAATAAACACACTCCTCAAATGGATATAGTTTTGTAAATTCACGGTGCATTAAAAAACGCGACTTTAAAATAAATAGATCAAAATCTGCACTTATGAATTCCCATACAATGCAGCCTTCCAGAATGACCATCCTGGCCTCCCTGGTACTGAAAGCCGCAAGGAGAGAAAAGGAAACCAAACTCTTCCCTTTGCTCAGAACCCACCCCCGTAAGTGATGTTTTCAGTCAAGCTGCAATTTACTTAAAGCGATAATTAGGTTAAACGGTTTTGAATGAAATTTTATAGACTGAGCTTCAGAAGGGAAGAGAGCCTAAAGGTGCCTTGTTCTGGGTGTTTGAAGTCAGAAGCGTTTAGGAGTGCAGTCACACATGACAATGCTTTGTCTGTTCAACAGAGACACGCCATAGGTCATCCTCAAATATTTACAACGCAACCTCAGAGACAAAGAAGGGCAGAACCGGCTTCCAAGACATGCTGGCAAAGGGTGCCCGGGGAGCCTCAAGAGCCAGTCAGTGGTGAACTGGAAGGCTCATGTTTGGTGAGACACAGTATGCACAAGAGTCCCTCCTGGGACTGACCACCCACACAGCCCAGGGTTCTGTGGTCAAGAGTCCACATTTTTAACCTCAGGAATTGGACTTTTGAGGCTGGTGAACCGAAGACCTCAGGGTCACACAGTGAAAATACTGGGAGCTACAGCACAGGATGCACACAGCGTCACTCCTGGGCGCACCAGTTTTGGATCACCTAATCCTGGAGCAGAAACAAATACCAGCGCAGCAGGGAGTTGGTCACAGGGCACACAGCCCAGAACAGACGCAGATGACTCTTGGCCAACTAAGACACAGCTGGGGTCATGCCCTGGCCTCACTACCCAGGCCACACCCTCTGATTTGTTCTCCCCACATCTTAGCCCCCCAAGAGTGCGGCTCCTGCACTCGACCCCGGGCCCCCCCCACGTCGGACTCTGGTATTGTGTTACCACCACCTACTCAGCACCCAACTAGCCCAGAGGTACATAAACCTACAGCCCGCGTGAAATGAAAACCACGGTCGGCGGAGCATCACTGTGCTTGAACACAAGCCTTTCTTCACCTCCCTCCTCCATAGCTTTCCAAAAAAGGAAGAAAATTGGCCTCATTCCGCCTCAAGTTTCCCATACAAAGAAATACAACTAGGGTGGGGGTCAAGAATAGCTGTTCAACAACAGAGACTCAAAGAGACTCAGAAGTCTTGGAGTCCAGTCCAAATCAGAGATGGAGAACGACTAAAGCAGCTCCATGGAACCTTCTCGCCCCAGGGGTACATGATTCATGCACCCCCTTTCTGCTAACAGAGGCCAGAGCATGAAGCATCACCTGCCCAAACACTTAGGTCCTTCTGAGTTTGGTGAAGTTTCTCAGGACAATCGCCAACAAGGCTCTGAAGTCTATTTTCCTAGATAGGACTGTATCATGTGAGGAAGCAAATAGAGACATAACCCCCCACCCCCAAATGCGGAGGGACACATCGACAGACAACCCAAGCAGGGACTCAGGCCATTTCACTGCAAGGAAGTTAGGACACCCCCCCCCCCACACACTAGCCTTCGCGGTTTCAGAAAGTGGAAACTCCCACCCTGAGGCTTTTAAGGACCACGGCTGGTCATTGTGGGTTGCCAGCTGGAAGAGATCAGTTGTTACCAGCCAGGATACTCCAAGCCAGAGAAAATAGAAAAATATAGAGTTCCCCTCATAAACAAAATTGCACACAGCATTCTTTGAAAAACTTGCATAAGTCAAACTGACTTAGAAAAGCAATCATCATTCATTTTCATGTTTAGGAATCAATATCTGCATTTTTCTTACTGAAAAGTTATCTACATAGTATTGGAGAGAAAGTAAACGCAGACGGGTACTCACCTTGTATGCAGCTGGGCACAATCCACTGGCATACCACAGGGGAGTCCCCCAAGTCCCGCTGATCCTGGAGAAGGTCACAAGGCACTGCTGAGTGTGGCCCAAAAACAAACAAAGCTAGCTATAAATCCCAACTTTTATATCGATCTAATTTAATATTAGTCTGGGTTAACACAGAAAACTAAAACTTACCAATGTGAAGCTAAAACGTACTAATCACTTGTATCCTTGTCTGGTTTCTCTTCAGATTGCATAAAACATTATAATATAATCATTAATCCATATAATTTGCATTATAAGAATTCCATATGATATGGAATATCCATATAATTCAATATTCCCATGATATTAAAGCTTCTTGCATGCATTCCATTGGGGCTTGGCCTCTCAAAATGGCAGAATCCTTTTCTTGTTTTTTTCATGTTGTTGCACGGCCAGCTATGGACTCTAAGGTTTCATGTACACAAGGCATGTATGTGCTCTACCACTGAGCCACAATGTTTTAATATTAACCCTTTAAAAGGCGTGCAACTATTCCGCAATGGCCAGAATCTAAGGAAGCAACCTGAATACTTAAGAACTAGAAGACTGGATAAAGAAACTTATGGTACATCTACAAAGTGGAATACTATGCAGCTTTTTCAGAAAAAAAGCGAGGTCATGAAATTTACCTGCAAATGGATGGACATGGAGATTATCATTGAGTGAAATTAGTCTTAAGGAAAAGGACAGATATAGAATGACTGCATTCATTAGTGGGATATAAATATATACCCAGTGTTTTTTTAACTGTGGGAAATGCATTGCTTACCAGACTAGAACTGAGCATTCGATGTACACAAAGGGATTTTTATAGTAATCCCTAAAATGTCACAATAGGACAAGCCACTGTATGTAAGAGAAGGCGGAGAGAGAGAGAGAGACAGAAAGCACAGACAGACAAACAGACAAACAGACAGATAGAGAGAAAGAGACAGAGAGGAAAGACAAAGAGAAAGAGAGAAATAGGAAAAAGCGCCTCTTGTCGAGGCAGGCTGGAGAGGGAGAGAAGGAATCTGGGGACACTGGTGGTGGAATCAGGGCATGGTGGAGGGACAGATGCTGGAACTGCATGACTGAAACCCAGTCTTGAACATCATTGTAATTGTATATCTCAAGAATTGGTATAATAAAAAAGAATTTTTAAAATAATAAATAAATAAATAAGGTATTCAGGGGCCAGAGTGACAGTACAGCAGGAAGAGCATTTGCCTTGCATACTAGCTAAGCCAAGCTTTAATTCACGACATACAAAATCACCCTAGGCACCTCCAGGAATAATTCCTGAAGAGTA
>JAJIBD010035702.1:0-46458 GCA_021461705.1 Cryptotis parvus
TGGCGACATCTCGCCAAGGTGGCTGGATGGACCAGAAGGGCAAGAGCACTGTGGGAGGTCTTTGTGAAACTCCCGGGGAGGAAAGTTTACAAAGGATCTGACTAGCACTGTAACAGTGACGCTTTGAGGGATCAGTGTCCCAGCACCATCTGGGATCCTCAACGTGATTCAGGACATTCTGTCTACTCTCCCAAAGCACCTCCTACCAAAGAGCCATCATTCCCAACCCACTGCAGGGCCCTGACCTCGAGGCCTGCAAGCGTTAATTCACTTGTTGCCCGGTCTGTCACTAGACTGGAAGGTTGAACTGAAATAAATAGAAATCAATAGATGGTCTTTCATATGAAAGTTTATTCAGCAAAATGTTTTCAGAGTTCGCCTGTGCTGCCGCACACATCTGTGGTCACTCTGTTAAGTGCCCATGACACAAATGTCGCCCACTGCACGGCCATGTCACACGGTGCTGGCACATCTCATCAGCTGACGGCTATCTAGAGTGTTTCTAGTTCAGCTGCTATGTGAGCAGTTCCGCTTATGAGCATCCCTTTGCCACAAATACGCGTGTGGGCGCGTATGTTTTTGCTTCTCCCTGAGTAGGAGTGACACACTGGGTCAGGCTGTAACTCTACGCTTCGCTTTTAAAGAAACATCAGCTTGTCTTCCAGCAACTACGTCATCTTACAATCTTAGCAGCGACAGCCTTGGGTTATTGATCCCTGCCACCCCGCTTGGGCATGAAGTGGGAACTCGCCGTGGTTTGGAGTGTTATCTCACATGGCTGAAGATGTTCTCCTGTGCATTCTCCTTCCAAAACCCACACCCAGCAGGATTCTTGTCCCCATCGCGCCACGAGATGCGCTCCTAAGTGACCTCCACTGCACTACTTCCCAGACCCTGGCAGTCTCTACGCATCGTGCAGCTTTTTGACATCAGGTGAAAAAGCGTGAAGACATCTGTTCTCCTTCCCGCAGCGACAGTGTCTGTCTACGCCAACATTTCTGCCTCGTACTCTAATTATGGCCTTCTCAGGGCCTGTCCTCCTCTCTCTGACCCCAAGTATCTGACCACCCCAGAGCCCACTTGAGGCTTTTTTTCTAACCTCCATGCTCGCTCCTACACAACCGCATCTACAATCAACACAACCGCATCTAGATTCATGATTTTTAATGTCAACCTGAAATGGTCACACAGCCCCTGGATATAGTAATAAGACCTGGGCTGTGGAGGCACTAGGGGTGTTCCTGCAGCCAGGATCTCTGCAAGATATTCAACACTTCATCACCAGCAGCAGATGCTAAAGAGATACCACAAAGTCTTCCCTCAACTGTTTTCTCAGTACCCACAGAACACTGGAGTTTCAAGTCTTGACTTGCTCTGCCTTCGTCCCTACTCTCAGTCTTGAAGTAGTGGGAAATTTCTTGCGACTTGCCTTCAAAATAAGGCTACCTCGAGTCTGACCCTTCTCCCAGCCTACTGCCCCAATGCTGGCTGAGTCAGAATCCCCTGCTGGCACCTGGATTGCCTAAGCAGCCTCCAAATTGGTTCTTGGTGTCTGCCCTTCTGACGCTGGCTCAGAAGTCACACCGAGGGTGCATGGGGCGGGGAGGGAGAGGCCATCCTGGCCACCAAATCTAATGAAATTGTTCCAAATTCCACCCTCCTCATGCCTCCTTCTTGCTATATAGATTTTAATGACTCTTCCTGCATCCCTCTGAGTCTTCTTACTAGAATGTGGAACTCCACTCACGAAGACTGTTCCTCACCGGCCACCTCAAGCAACATGAAAGCCCTTTGGCATCAGTAGGTGCCCAATGAAAATGTACGCTGTAACCCTTTCCCTCCACAGAAAGTTCTTTCTCTTCTCCCCTGGAAATCTTACCAACTGGGTCAGACAGACATTGAAGATGACTTTCTCTCTACAGCTCACCCAAGAGCGCTGGTCTCGCTTCCTTTCTGCTGGGCTGCAAGAGCACGGCCCACTGAACGCGTTATATTGAATGCTCTACCACTGACCTTCTAAGCACCTCGTGGGCCACTTGTAATGCTGAGTTTCCCACAGATAATGAGCCCCTTCCGGCTGCAGGATCATCACCTGGTTATTTTCTCTCAGCCCTGAAGCCTGGATGAGGGGTAAATTTCAACAGAAGTATTGAATGGGTCCATTCACGCCCCTCTCTGCTCCACCTCCCTTTCCCAGCCCCTGACGCTACCCAAAATGCCAGCAACTCCTGGGAAAATAACTAGAACTACAGACAATCTTCCTCCCTCCTCCCTTTCTCTCTACTCCCCTTCCTCCCTCCCTCCCCTTTGCCTCCTCCCTTACCCTCCTCACCCTTCTCCTTCTCCCCTTCTCCCCATTCCCTTCTCCTCCTCCCTCTCTCCCTTCCCTCTCCCTCCTTCCCTTTCCCTTCTTCTCCTTCCCCTTCTCTCCTCTTCCTTCTATCCTCTCTCCTTCTCCCCCTCCCCTCTCCCTCCTTTCCATCTCCCTTCTCCCTCCCTCCCCTTCTCCTCCTCCCCTTCTCTCTCTTCCCCTTTCCTCTCTCCCTCTCTCCTCTTCCCCTTCTCCCTCTTCCCCTTCTCCCTCCCCTCTCCATCCTCCCATTCTCCTCCTCCCTTTCCCTCCTCCCCCTTCTCTCCTCCCTTCTCTCTCTTTCCCTTCTCCTCCTCCTTCTCCCTCCCTTTCTCCTCCTCCCCCTTCTGCCATTCTTCCTCAACTCACCACGCTGAATGAGACAGTTACTCCTCAGCTATGACAATGCGACAAAAGAATAGTGCTATGTCGCCAAGTAAATTTGAACCTGCTGATGACTGAATTTTGGTTGTATTTTAAAGTGACTCACATATTTTCACCCAAGAGATGGAGCAAAACAATGCTGTAGGAAGGGCCATTTGACACTTGGCTAACTGCTGTTTGAAGAGTGAAGTGTTGTGAAGCATTACCAGTTACTCCTCTCTTGTAGGCAGCTGACCAGTTACTCACCTCTCTGCAGGGTGACTAATTAGTTACTCCTCCTCTGTAGGCAGCTGATAAGTTACTCATTTCTCAGGCAGCTGCCCAGTTACTCTCGCCCTATAGGTGACTGACCAAGTTACTTCGACTCACTGTAGGTGGCTGACCAGTTACTCGCCTCTGTAGGTGATTGACCAGTTACCGCCTCTCTGTAGGCAGCTGACCAGTTACTCGCCCTCTGTAGGCAGCTGACCAGTTACTCGCCCTCTGTAGGCAGCTGACCAGTTATCATTTCTCTGTAGGCGACACCAGTTAATCGCTTCCTTATAAGTAACTGAACAGATTATTTCGTGGAATGGGAAGGTCGGCTATACCTGGAGTTTCTAAGAAGAGAGGACAGTACCACCACTATGGTGAAATGGAGAGGGCCACTGACAAACATAAGCTCCAGGAGGAGCGCCAGTCTCCTTTAGCCTCTACTTTGCCCCCTTCAGAAAGCTTGATCCCAGCAGAAGCCACCATCCAAGCAAGTAATCCAAGAATACCAAAATGGCCCCATGGAAAAGAGGCTATCCAGCGAAGGTTGTGGACGTTTTGGAAGTCAGAAAAGTAAAAATTCATCAACATTCACTGTGTTATTCAAAAAAAGACTCCACTAATGCCCGGAGAGTGGGACTCCATAAAAATAACGCCCTGCATGTTTTTCAAAACACGCCTTTGAAGCCCCAGCTCTATAAACGGGGCCACATCAAGGAGTAAAACAGATGCCTGATATGGGAGGACTTTTGTTATTGGGCTGTTTTGGAGGGAGCCAGTGCTTTAGGGCTGACTACTGATCCTATGCACAGGGATTACCCTAATGAAAGCTTTGGGAGAATACATCGTGCCAACTATGAACCTGACTCACCATGTGCCAAAGTAAGGACCTCACCACTATTCTACCCTCCAGCTCTCAGAGGAATTAAAAGCTCCGATAAGGAGGAGCAGGCTAAGTTCTGGCAAAATGAAGCAATAGTGTAAAATGCAGAGAGTGAAACAACACGTTATAGCGTAAAATGCAGAGAGCCTCAGTACCAGGCTACGCAGTTCTGGTTCCATGAGAAAAATGGCGCATAGTAACTCAGATTCGTGTAGGTCTTGGAAGGATGAGGATGAGCTTTAGGGGCACACAGGAGAAAGCGGTCAAAGGAAAAGCCACAGACTCATAAACAACTGGCCTTGGGGCCAGAAAAACAGCACAGCTAGTAGAGTACTTGCCTTGTACGGTCAACCCGGTCCCATCCTCAGCATCCCATCTGGTCCCCTGAGCATTGCCAGAGTAATTCTGAGTGAAGAGCCAGGAGTAACCCTGAGCATTGCCGGGTGCGACCCAAAAAGCAAAAAATGAATGAATGAATGAATGAATGAATGAATGAACAAACGAACGAACAACCTGGCCTGAGGATTATTTATAAATGAAGGATCCATTTACAATATGGATCCTCCAAGAGCCGGCCAAAGGTTTTGGAGTGACAGATAAGATTAGGGAGATAATGCGAGATCAACGCTGCATTGAAGGGATTCTCGGATGTCATTGTAAAAATGCCTTGTCCTTGTCTTTTGTAAACACAGAACCCATTTAAGTATCTCAAGCAGTGAGGGGAATAGATTCAGAACTTCCATTTTGGAGGATGACCTGGTTATAATGTGGACTGAAAGCTGAAGGGAGACCAGTCTCAGAGATCTATAAGCTCACAACTTCATTATCGGGCGGAGGGAGATGAGGCACCAAGTGAAGGTAGCTAGTTGAAACGGACATAAACAGTTACAAGATAAATGTAGGACCTAGTACACAGTCTCATAACCGAATATTTATGGTAGGGAAGAGTAGTGGAAAGGCACAGTCAACTGTTTAGTGATATGCTGATCTAGTGATATGCTGATATAGAGAATATAAAAGTGCTTGCTGGGGTGTGTGGTTAGAAATCTGTGTTGGTGCAGTTAAATCTGATGTCTCTGAGACATCAAATCAAGGAAGAGGCCTGAGAGAGCAGACGCCACCAAGAGTTTATGGGTCAGTGGTCAGCCACCCGTGCACCCGGTGGACAGGATCTGACCTCTGTTGGTGGGGGAAACCAATGCAGTGACACTCTGGCCTCTTCCTTGAACTGAGGGTTCAGGGGCAGTGGCCGGACTTTCCTGCTCAGTCATGTTTTTCTCTGGTTTGAGTAGAGCACTGCCTGGCTGAGGCCAAGAGAGAGAGTGGGGTAACAGGGAATCCTTTCTGGTCTCTGGTCCCGCCAAGCATCCATAAAGAAAATGGTGATGATGCATTCACGGGAACTTTACACCGTGCTTCCTGCAGAGTCTGAAATATCAGTGTATGGGACAGAGACAGCATGGGGAGGGGGAGGGGCACTTGCCTGCTTACACTGAATGCCAAGTTCTACCCAGCATTGCACGTAGTTCCTCCTGAGCACAGAGCCAGGAGGAAGTCCTTAACAAGCCCCTAACTCCTCCCCCCACCACAGGAAAAAAAAAAAAGATCTTCTTTATGCTTTATTTTTTTTATTTTTCCTTCCCTTCCTCTGTTGCTGTAGCTTACAGTCAGGGGTCACTACACTTGGTTGTGATGTACCCAGAGATCACCCACTCTGGCGCCCCGGCTCCCACTAGCTGCGGCGGTGGCTCAAACCCAGACCTCCACCTGCAAGACTATGTTCTCACCTCGAGGTTTCCAGCCACTGAAATGGCTAACCGAGATATCTTCCCAATTAAAAATAATAATAATACTTAAAAGGTAGCTTCCTGGGTATGTGACTGTGGGGTCAGAAGGGGGGAGAAGGTGAAAACTTCCCAAATATGCTCCCTATAACCCACAGTCCTCTCACACCACAAATTATAACCAGAAATAGAAATGAACTCAATGAAAATGGCTAAAATTCCTCCACAAGGAAGCAACGAGAAGTTGATCTTTCCCAGCAGGGAGCAGCAGGATACAGGAGACCCAAAGGGCAAGCTAACCACGGGAAAGGGCCTGGAAGAGAAGGTGCCGGTCTCAGTTCCCGGGGTTCCTAACCCAGTAGCCCAGTGCTAGCAGACATCCCTCCTCACCTCCCATGAGCTCTCAAGCGGCGCCACTGCCACGACGATCCTAGGCCTCAGAGACAAAGTCCTCACCGACTTTTGACCTCACCCCCTAATAATATTAGCCCATAAAGTGGCTTAGCACGGAGGGGTTGCTATGACGATCCATATCCGTATTTCGGCACAAGTGCCAGCACTGAGACCATGGCAAAGGCACAGCTTTAGGAACAATGCAGGGAACCTCCCGCCAAGTTCTTCATGCCCTAATTACCCATGAGCACATTAAGTAACCGGGGCTATCCTGCCTCTGTCCTGGCTCTGAGCACAGACGGGTTCCAGTTCCAGCTGGAAAGATTCTCCAGCCTGGCCCCATTCCACGGCAGGCAGGAGAGAGGAAAGAGAGTTTCGTGGAACTGGGTCTTGTCATCTTAATTATCTTGCATTTGGCCATCTTTTCTTGTTCCAGAAACTCATTATGCTAAGACAGAAGAACTGCGCTCACCACGGGCTGAGGCCCGCGGCCAAGCTCCACACTGACAATGAACGAAAGTGTCGAGCAACCATGTGCCTGGCTGAAGCAGGGAGGCAGAGGGGGCCGTTCCTGCCTAACCCAGGGCAGCCACACCAGGTGCCCTGACCAGCACCCCCTAGGGGGTCCAAGAGCTTTTGTAGATTTCATCAGCTCTTCCAGAATCCAGGGAGAGGTTGTGCCATCAGGAGTCTGGCAGTGGGGACTGTGGGGATGCAGTGTTGGCTGGCCCCCGGCTGAAGGCAAGTCCAGCAGAGATACGGAGGGAGCCTAAGGCCTTTCTGGGATATGTCTCTTCCCTCTGCCTTGCCAGCTCACAACCAACTACTGTATGTTTTTTTTTCCCATCAAAGAGAATGGAAAAACAAACAGGGCGGTTTGCCGTAGAATTGAGGAAGGTGAGTGGCAGAGAAGAAGCCGCGCTTCTCTGCTCTCCGTAGGGCACCAGATACAGAGGGGTGATTCGATAAACCAAGCCACTGCACCCAAATCGCCTCAGATAACACTGCTCTAAGCATTTATTTGGATACGGGCTCTGCGCCAACCTCATCACCTTCCTTCCAATAAAAACTTTACTATTCATTATCTGATTCAAAGAGTTGCAGGCAGAGTGGGTTCAAGGGTTTCCCCCCCCACCTCCCTTTCCTGCCTCAGCAAACCCCCCGCGGTGCTTCCCAGGACTCACTGCCACTGAGCGCACGAGAACTGAGAAGTGGGTACACTGCACAGGGGGCTCCGGAGCCCAGGACCAGGGAAGGACGCTGAGCACCATAGATGGCACAACCCTGAACTAGGTGATGACTACTTCCTTCTTTGTTGGTATAACTAAAGAGACAGGAGGGAGGCACGGAACTACACAGCTGGTGGCAATGGTCTCATTTCACCTACATTCCTACACCCTGACACCCGATTTCCACCGCAGGAATTGCTCTCGTCCCCCTACTCTTCAGCTAGACGGCCAGAGACACCTGGCTTTTCGTGGGCCTCTGATCATTGTGACCACTTGTAGGCAACATGGCCATTCACTACCTGCCAATGAACTTCTTTAAAACAGCATGTGTGTGTAAGCATGAGAGTAGAGAGAGAGAGATCAGAGAGAGAAAAAGGAGGGAGGATGGGAGATAAGTTTTCCTTCAGAATCACAGATCTACTTTCTAAGGTAAGGAGTGCTGAGACTTACACCACTAAACCAGTCATGTGGGGAATTATGCGCCTAAACCAGTAAACCACATCCTTATGCACCCAGCTGCAGTCAGACCTGCGAAGCAGTCTGGGCAAGAGCATGGACAGAAATCAGCCTCCCCTGACTCAAGACCTCCTTTTGAACTCAATATCATGACGTTCCTTCCACAGTGACGCCTCCTTCCTACCTTTGGTCCAATAGAGGAAAGCCTGCAATCGAAAGCCGCCTAGAGATGCCAGGGCCCTCAGGGCACTTCCTCATCCTCTGCACTGGCACATTTTTTCTTGCCTCACCCCCACTGCCCCAAAACGATACTTCTTCACAGAGACAGAGAGGAGTTTATAAGAACTGGCTCCTTGGGGCTGGAGCTAAGTAGTAATCAGTAGGCTGCTTGTCTTGTACACGGGGTTGACCCAGGTTCAATCCCCCGCATCTCATATGGTCCCCAGAGCACCGCCAGGAGTAAATCCTGAGTGTAGAGCCAGGAGAAACCCTGAGCATTGCCGGGTGTGACAAAAAAAAAAAAAAAAAAGAACTATCTCCACCTGTTTTCCAGGGAAGACTTTGGCCTTAGCCAAGGGTACCCAGAGTGACGGGCAGGTTGTGTATAGTGACGCTCCCTCTCTCTGGGGCACCCCTCATTATTTATACTACAAACAAGAGCCCCCTAGTCTCGCTGACAATGCTGAGTACTTTTCTGCAGTTTATCAAACTGGGCAGGAGCCTGAAGAAGTTTTAGGCAGGCCAAAATGTGTGGAGGAGACAGAGTTTAAGCAAGAGGCTGATATAGAAGTAATTGAGGGGTGGGGTGAGTTCCCTGCCATCGGAAGAATACAGTGATAATGAGAACACTGTCCCATGACAATGAATTGGGACCTGAATACGATGGAACGCTACATCAAAACGCCACATGCCATTTTCCATAAAAGAGGGAAGAGGATTTGAGGCATTAGCAATGCTGAGGTAGTTTGTGACCATCCTACGGCAAAGAACAAATCTTTTCAAGAGAATTCCTTTCAAAAAGTACAAAGAAAGCCCATGGCAATCTTCTGTGGGTATCAGTAAACAGATTATTTTTCCAAAAATGAACATTAAACAATATGACAGGCTGCCTTTCCAAACTCATTCAGACCTCCAGTTTCTCCCTCTCCTCTGGTTAACATAGAAGAAAATAAATGTCTCATAGGAAGGAGTCTAGAAATTCCTCTGAGTGTTCCACAGAAAGCTAGTTCTGTAATATGGTACTAGGTATTTATGTGAGTGACATTTTTTCATGGTCAAATATGCTTGAAGGGTTGAACAGAGCTAAGTTGAGTGCCTCAGGACATCTCTGGTCCTTTGGGATTTGTGTAGTGAATCCCCAACAAAGAGATACCCGACGACAATTCCTAAACTTATTGATAGTAGAATCATTTTCTCGAGATATTATGTGGTAACAGTCTTGTAGCCAAATTTAGCCTGAGAAATGGTGCTTTTCACAACATAATCCTATGTAGGAAATTGAATGATTTAAGAACAAAATGATATTCTTCTAGCTGTTAAGATAAAATAAGTTATAGGCTAGCTATTTATGCAGGTAATACTAGAAATAAGATTTGGCTTTCAACATTAATCTCTAATAGGATTTGAATTTTGTTTTGTAGACCAGTAGTCTTCAAAGAATAGAATGTATATCCAGAGGGACTCAAGACAATTCACCAAAATCTTAGGTCTCTTTTGTAATGTAAGTATATATTGTCAATGCTTCATTTGTAACTTTATGTTTGCTTTAGTGCTCATAAAATATTACTACATAAAGCTATTTTAGGATAAATTTAAAAATTTCAAGTTTACTAGCATACATAATCACAAATGTTCGAAGATAATACGCTAGAGAAAGATCTGAAGATATTTGTAGTAGGCAAGTGGTATACAGAAAAGTTTTTGAAGAGAAAATAGTCATTAAATGGAGAAAAATATTTAGAGGCTTAATAGCTACCATAATAGCTATCTTGTACCACAGTTATTTTTAACTTCTGCTTTCATGTCTTATTGCATTAGCTAGAACTTCTCAGGGAAAGGAGAATGAATGTTCAATAGTGTTAGCAAACACCTTAGCCTCTATTCCTAAAGTTGTTTAAACGATCATCTAGTTCAGAGGTCTTTGACCAACACTCCACAGACCAGTAATGGCCCACAGGTGCATAAAGGCTGAAAACCACCACTTTGGTTACAACTGCTGGACTACGCCCAGTTTGCAGGACAAGGGCTACTCTGCAGGTATGAAAAAGGCTGAAACATGCTTATCAAGGCATACAAATAAACAACAAAGTCAGGCCAAGCATTCTTTATTAAGACTGTGAAAGTTTATTCATTCACTTTTTATTAAAAGAATAAGATAAAATTGAAATGTGCAATAACAAAGAAATAATCCAAGAAAGCCTTTGAGAGCATTTCAGAATGTGTGGTATGGTAATGTGGAAAGTACACAGAGTATAATGAATTGCCCTAAAAATGTTTCCAACATTTCATGTTCATTTCCTAGCGATTTTAAAGAACAAAGAAAAATATGCCTATGATAAAGAAGTTGTGATCCTTATACACAATGAATGTTACTGTATTCCACAGCCATAAGATAAATTTCACTACTGGCTGCAAAGTGAAGGACACTGCGCTAAGTGAATCCATTAGAAGCAGAAGGACAAAGACGGATCATCACTCTCACCTACGGTATGGAAGGGAGGGAGAGGAGAGCAGAGGCAGAGAGAGACAGAAAGAAAAATGACACTAAGTAGAGAAAAAAAAAAGTTTGAGAGTAAAATGGGACACCCGTGACCTTGGCTGGATCCCTGGTCCTATCCCAGGAAAGGAGCTGACCCTGGCCTAAGATCTTTAGTGAAATTTTGAAACCACACTTCAGCAAACCTCCTATTTTTATTTCCCTCCTGTCTGTATTCTCTAGGATGAACAGAGTAACATAGTAGGGTTCTTCAGAGGTGAGCTTCCTCAAGAGAACTGGCTCCTCAGATTTGGGCATCTTAAGTTGCACCTAAAATTGTCTTACTCAATATCAGCGATGGTCATCTTTTCACGGAATTGATTTACTTTGGGGGGTCCCACTCTTCAACATTCTCCACAAACAATATCGAGAGTGGGCAGGCTCTGTCTTGCCATAAAACAGTCCTTCAAATCACTTTTCTATCTCAGTCATTTGCTATGGGCTCTCTGATAGCTGTCCTCGTGACTCAGCCCACTGCAGAGTGTGTGTGTGTGTGTGTGTGTGTTGGTGTGTGTGCCTTGTCATGTCCTTGAGACCAAACAATGCTCCGCCCAGCACCCCAGTACCGAGACGCCTAACACCGCCTCTGCAGAGCTGGAGGAAGCCTCAGCCTGAGTTAGGAGAATCTGACATTAGCAAAGTACTGCAATGCAAGGACACCATGTAGGAAGAGAATCTCGTTTTACCTGTGGCCACTGACCCAAGATCAGGGCAGGTCAGAGCATGTGTGCCCCGAGAACTGTGAGAGCGTCTGCTCTGTGCCTGAGTCGGCAAGCAGCAGAGAGGGCTAGAGGAGGTCCTAGAGGAGGCAGAGGAAGCTAGGTAAGGGGGATACGGTTGCTCATCTCTGTCTGAGGAACCTCCTGAGCCTAATCCTCACCTACTGAGGAACACAGCAGTGGCACGGCCAGACCGCCCACCAGGTCCTGTCTTCATTTCATCAGGGGAAAGTAGACGAAGGGAGAACTGGGGACTGGGCGAGAGACCTCAGATCTAATGCTCAGGACAGGAACCATAGTGAAAAAGCAGGGGCCAAATTCAGAAATGCTGATCTGGAAAATAATAATTTTTCGCAAAGCTGATGTAGTACTTCAAAAGATATAAAAATAGCCTTTCAAAAATGCGGGTGTGTTAAAGTGTTAACAGAGAAAAATCCAAGTCAGACCATCAGGGTAATGTCTTTTCTTGTATTTTATGCTTTTAAAAAACTCTTCATATATTATATTTCTTTGAGCTTAGCTACTCACATCTCCTAATTCCAAACAATATCAACAAAAATCTGGGCTTAAAAGGAGGTCTGAGCAATATTTACACTGCCAACCCAGATTTGAACCCTGGCACCACATAGGTGCCCGGAGCCCTGGGTCATATTTTTTAAGTTGTATCACTTGTCTTCCCGATGATCATCGATTTGCTCAATCGGGTACCAGTAATATCTCCATACATCCTATCGTATGCTGTAGCCCAAGGGCATTTGCTCACTCCAGGAACATGAAGAGTCTCAAATCATTCCTTCAGGTCATAGGAATGAGGTCTATAATTGTTACTGGTTTTGCATAGCAAATACGACACTGGTAGCTTGCCAGGCTTTGCCATGCTGTTGGTATACTCTTAGTAGTAGGCTCTCATCTCATACTTACTGATGAACTGGGAAAGATCGGTTTTTCTCTTGGGTGGAGCAATGATGAGCTGTGAAGACCAGATGTTGAAAAATGGTGGCCCTCATGGGGTGGGGTACCTCTGGCTTCTTGCAAGGCTCTGTTGGGATAGTGGGTCAGGGCTAGAACTCACCTTCCCTCCTAGGGCTCTATGGTCAGCTGAGCGCAGGGAGAGCCTGTAGCAGCTCTGCCCCGTGTGTCTGAACATATTTTTTCTTTAAAAAGCAACTCTTCGTTTTATTTCTGATTGCTTGGTTATGTTTTTTATGATGACATTACCGCTCTTTAGTTTGACAATGCTCAGAACAGATTCTTTGTTTCTTTGAACTTCCTTTTCATTGAGATACTTAAAATATCGCGATCCTTCCCCCCTCACCAGCCCCTAAAAGAAATGGACCTAAATTTGATCACTATTTAGATCCAGGGTATTTTTAGCAGCCCCCACTTCATGACAACTCCAGTCCCAGCCCCCTCAGGAGAGACAATGGTTTATTGACTTGAAAGTGGCCTGAAAGCAGTCACAGAACAGACGCCTGGTTTTCTCGAGATCCTTTCACTTGACTTCTGTGGAAAAGATCCATCCATATTTGTGCTGCTTTGGTTTGTCCTTTCATGCTGAGTAAATATTCTATAGCATGAATAAACGACAATTTATGTATCTACTCTTCTATATTGAGCTGTTTCCAGGTTGTGGCTATTGTGAGCATCTGTTCTACTGTATAAATGTCTATTGATAGACAGAAGCGCGCATTCCTCTGGGGCGATATTTCCTGGGAATCACAGGGTTGGTCCTGTGGGCTTTACTTGTACACTGCCGCTTTTATTTTTCCAAAGCACTGGTATCGAGCACAAACCAGCAGTAAACTGGATTGGCCCTCCATATTCTCAAAGCCCTCCCAGTTTTGGCAGGCTCAGTCATTTTATAGATGTACAGATATTGCCCTGTGATATCTCTAGAGGTTTCATGCACTGTTCCTGGTAAAATATATTTTCATGTACTTAGCAGTCATTTGTACACATGTTTGTGTGACATGCCCAGTTGAGGCTCTTTTCCCTCCCAAAGGTCATCCATGCTAAGAAACAGAGTGACCAAGTCACTAGCTAAGAAATGTGCTTTTTCTCTGTCCCTGTTCCCTAGTGTCTCACTGGTCTCACTGGCCTTCCTTGCACTTGGGGTTATAAACCTTTTCAGTCAAGTTTGGACTTTGGGAGGAGCTACTTCAAATATTTACTTGAATAATTTACGTGATCACTATCACTATCTTCCCGTTCATCATCTATTTGCTAGAGCAGGCACCAGTAATATCTCCATATGTCCTGTCTCATGCCAGTAGAACCCAAAGGCATCCACTTGCTCCAGGAACACAAAAGAGCCTCAAACCATTATATTAGGTCATGGGACTGACCTAATATAAATGTTACTGGTATTTGGCATATCAAATATGACACGAGCAGCTTGCCAGGCTTGCCGCGTGGGTGGCATACTCTTGTAGTCACCTCCAAATAAAGCATTTATTGATGAACCACGTGGCCGCTAGTGGCCGCCAAGCCAGGCTGTAGTAGTCTGGTCTGCTGGGTGGAGTTGTGACGAGAGGGAAGTCCGATGTGGAAAATGGCGGCCCCATGGAGTAGAGGGGGTCATCTGGCTTGTTGTGAGGCTCTGCTGGGGTGGCAGGCCAGGGCTAGAACCCGCTATGCCTCCTAGGCGCCTTATGAGCGGTTGGGCACAGGGAAAGCAAGTAGCAGCTCTGCCCCCATGTCTGAGAGTCTCTGGTTCAGCATACCTGGGCCGGATTGAAAAAAAAACTGCTGCAGGGTGGGGTGTCGATGATCCGGGCTGTGATAGTCTGGTCTGTTGGGTGGAGTTGTGATGGGAGGGAAGTCCAGATGTGGAAAATGGCGGCCCCCATAGAGTAGGGGGTTCGCCTGGCTTGTTGTGAGGCTCTGCTGGGTGGCAGGCCAGGGCTAGAACCCGCATGCCTCCCGGGCGCCTCATGAGAGGCTGGGCACAGGGAGAGCAAGTAGCAGCTCTGCCCCATGTCTGATATTTACTTCAAATATCTTTTCTGCCCCAGAAATTGGTCATGTGGCCAGGAACAGACTATATGGTATAGAACCTAAAGAACCCTGGCGACTTCAGAAGGACTCTGATTCCCCAGATCTTTCAGACCCATTTTCCCATTCTAGTGAAATGATGCTTTTCTATTCTGTTTACTAACTGTTTTGTAAAGATAAGGAGAAACACTGGCTAATTCAGTGAAGACAAAGAATAAAGACTTGGTTCTCCAGGAGGTTTTTTTTAAACATTGTATTATACCACCATGAGATATGCAATTACAATGTTGCTCATGCTTAGAGGTTTCGTACATAGTGTTCCAGCACCCGCCCTCCACCAGTGCCCATTTCCCACCACCAATGTCCCCAATTCCCCCTTCCTCCCATAGCCTGCCTAAATGGCAGGTTCTTTATCTTTTTTCTCTCTCCCTCTCTCCAATTCAGAGAGGACATAGCAGATGACTGAACCCAGAGTTAAACTCTACAACAGGACCAGAGTCTATGGAAAAGAATCGGCCCTTCCACCAGTCCCATGAAGACAAATGGGAGCAAAAAGAGGTAAAATGTACCCAACAAAGAGAGAATCAGTCAAGTTGAGCATTTTTCTTGCATTGGACTTGGGTCCAATACCCAACCCTCCATATGGGCCCCCCTATCCCCACCAGAAGTGACCCCTGAGCACAGAGCCAGGAGTAATCCCTGAGCACTGCCTGGTATAACTTCCCTTCCCCCAAAACAACAAAGAGAATCAGAAGCTATATTTCTGGCTTTAATATCAGGGTCTGTGCATTCCTCACACATGGCCCCGGCCTTTGTGCCCTCTGAATAAACCACAACAGCTGGCAGAAACAAGTAGGAAATTTTAATCTGCTATAACACGCTGGACCCAACCAAGGATCGGGGTGCCCTTACCTTCATCTCTGAACTCACGGAGAAAAGTGCCGACTGCCATCATAAAAACCCATCATGAGATGAAACTCAGCAGAAATGAAGCAGCAACAAGAGGTCCAAACTCCCAGAGTTTACACAGCACCTCCCTCTGGCATCACTGTGTCATGGCCATCTACGCCATTCAAAAATCTGAGGCGTAAGACGCCCGAAGTGACGCCTGTGGTTTTTTAGGTCAGGGGCAGAGAAGGACCTTCAGGGAACTCTGCCAAGCACTGCTGTGGGAAGAATAAACGCGGCCTGCCTGGCCTTTGGCCTTAAACAGATGTTGACTTCATGGCAAGTGGCCGCCAGGACTGTCTCCAGCTGCAAGGCGGATGTGAGCACTCTGACCAGTGACTAGGTTTATATCACGCCCCTTCCCTACCAGCACGCTACACCAACACACCATAGCACATGGCCAGCTGCTCCAGACAGGCCACTTAGGTCAATAAAGGCCTCCAATCTCCTCTCACGCCCAGAGTTGGGTCCTCTCTGCTCCATTTTGGGAGCTGAAGCCTATTCCTCCAGGATCAGACAGAGCCCCAGGAAGCCCTCCTATGACTGGCTGCTGGCTCAGTGCTGCTTGGACCCGCAGTGCTGGGAACATCTGAGACCTACAAGACTGCTCTTGGGAACCGTGAAGCCAGGAAATCAAGCTGGACTGGGCTGCTTATCTGGCCACCACATACTAAGTCCTGATCTACACGCTTATGCAACTTCATTAGATATCAGGAGAATAAACATTAAAACCACCATAAGTTGCTTCTGCACACTCCAGCAGGAAAACACAATGACAGAGGCAGATAAGACTCAGTGTAGCAAGCAGAGGGGAGCAGAAAGGCAAATCAGTGTGAATATGGGGACTCTGTTGGATGGATCAGCTGAAGTTGCATACACACACACACAATCATGTGACCTCCACACACATTCCACTCCTACACATAGAGCCAACAGATGCAGGCAGAGAGCTCATGTATTCGGCATTCTCAATAATGTCTGAAGACAGTTCAAATATCCATTGAGTGTACAAAGGATAAAATGAACGCGGGGCACCTCTCTCTCTTTCTCTCTCTCTCTCTCTCTCACACACACACACACAGAGCGCACACCCTCCTTTGCATCTTTACTCATGCCTTTTCCCTGTGAACATTCTTCACCCTCCTATGCTGTGTCTGCTAAATTATCTTTTCTACATAGCAACATGCCCCAGTTGGCTCCAGGAACTCCAAAGGGTTTCTGTCCTGCACTAAGTGTCAAACTTGTCCGATTTCCTATCACATATCTGGGGTATTTCCCCAGGCCTGGCAGTTGTCATCTTTGCTGGTTCTCAGTTGTTTTACCCTAAGTTTTCTGGCAGGAGCACTTCACCTCCATAATGAATTGGCTGTCAGGTAATATTACTGGTGATAGTTTGGTTTCAGGTGTTGTTTCCGCTTTATTTGTTAGAAAAAATACAGCCATGAAAAAATTACAGAGCTTGAGAAACAGGAAGTGAAAGGCCAGACCAAAGACAGTGCAGCAAGAACCGCCCCAAATACAGACCCGTGAGCACAGTTCCCTCCGACCATCAGGGACCAAAGTCCACCGCAGGGCTGACATTAGTGCCTGATCAGGGCGCTAATAGCTGTGGGTCAGCGACCTCAGACATGGCAGCTTATACCCAAGGCTGTCTTTTCAGCACCTATGACCAATGTCAGAAGCCTGAGGCAAAGAAGAATCAAGTGCTTTCTATTCCAAAAAAAAAAATAAAAGATGGTGTGAACATGGTAATAAATGTTTTTTTTACAATTAAGTCTTTAATTTCAGTTTTTGTGTCCCTTTATTTTTCTTTTTAATTAATGTCCCTCCTTTGTGTGTGTGATTTTATCTTTATTCTTTTTCGAACAGCAAACCTGTCTTATGGCCCGTTAGCAATGTAGAGAAAATGTTTGTGGCAAAGCTATTTGGGAGAAACCTACTGACATGACACATTCTCTACCACATTTAATTCATGCGTAACTGTATGTTCCCGAGACTTCCCAGTCTACTTCGCTCCACAGTCGCACCCCTACAAGGAGAAGCAGGGAACACCGCTCGGCACAGATATGCCTGACGCTCAGCTCCTAGTGGCCAGAGTGAGTCCAGACTGCGTGGGCTTCACAGAGAGAACAGGCTGTGGAGGTGCCCACATCATCTGTGAGTTGGTTCACTGGAAGCCGAACAAAGCATTTCTACTGTGCATCAGTTTATTAGTAAAACAACCCAGTGCCTCAGTATAAAAATAGCAAACCACAAGAGGGGGACAAGGAATGTTGGCGGCTTGGCCTCCAGTGGGCTGCCACTGTGGGATGCCTTCAGACTGAGGGTGCAGGGACGAAAGCCCCTCGAAAGCAAACTGTCTCCTTTTGCTTCAAATCTGACTGCAGTCCTGTGGTTTTCAGCACTGTGGCTGAGGGCTTCATGCATCCATCACCCAGCAGAGCGCCCACTTCCTCCACCAAGGTCCCACGGCCCCTCCCATCCTTACTTACCCACCGCAAGCTCGGTCCTGTTGCCTTTGTGCCTTACCACGTAACTTTAAATCCCACCTATGGAGAGAGGTCATTCCGATCTTTCCTTTCCTTGGCACTCACTTGCCTCAGCATGATACTGTCTAGTTCCACCTGTCCTTTTAAAGCTGCATAGTATTCCATTGTGGATATATCACAACTTCTTGATCCATTCATCTGTAGGTGGGTAATCGGATTGTTTTTCTATCTTGGCCATTGTACTAAGGGCTGCAACCAATATAGGAATACATACAGTCTTCTGAATGAGTGTTTTTTGTGTTGGCCAGAAGATACCAAGAAGCAATATTGCTGGGGAACAGGGGAGCTCCATTCTGTGAGTAACGGCTTTACAGGGGAACTATTCTGTGAGTAACACCATGCAGGTTTCCACAGAGGCTGAACCAGGGTACAGTCCCCAACAGTGACCGGAAGTCCCCATCTCTAAACAGCCCTGAGAATGCTCACTCTTTCCAGACTTTAGATCTATGCCATTCTCGCTGGTGTGGGACCATACTTCATTACTGTTTCGATCTGCATTTCCCTAATCATAAGTGATGACGAGCACTTTTAAGATGCCTATTAGCTATCCATGTCTTCTTTAGGCAAACTGTTTCACTCTCATAGGAAACCTAAAAATCAACATTGATCTCTGAGGCATTTTTATTCCTTCTGCCACCAAGTTCTTGGCCCTAAACCAGGGCTGATTCTGAGATATCTCTAAATCTGCTCTTTCCTGACGCCTCGGTAACTTCAGCTGATCTAATCAACGGCAACCCCTTGATCGGGGTGGGTTGGGGAGGTAATACAAATGGAATCAGAAAAGAGATCAAGTAGACTGGTGCTGAGATGACAGGACTTCTGGGCTAGTAGGTGAAGGGGGCCCCCACAAAACAAGTTCTTAATTCATGTCATCTTGAGCAGACCCATCCAGCTTGAGGCAAAATTCCTTGGCCTGGGCTAAATACAAAATGTAGAGAATCCTTTCCACTAAATTGCCTCTAAGCATTAGACACTGAGGAGGGGGGAATTCTTTCCAGAGAGGGAATATTTACTAATGGTCCAACTACCCAGCAGGAGAGACAGTGCTGCCCTCATTAAAAAAAAAATCTAGCAATAGCTTTCGTGTCCTATTCAAGCCCATCCGGAACAATCTGACCCAGCTGCCTCCGAGAGAGAAATTGGGTGGATCTGTCCTTCTATTCTGGACACCTTGAAACAACAGTGTGGGATCAAGAGTCTTAGTAAGAAATGGAGTTCAGTTAACTAGTTCCTCTTACTGTTTAACTAAAGCAGCATGGACAGCATCAGCTCGAGGACAGAGCCACATTCCTGACCCCTGGTCAGAATGAAAGTCATTCTCATATAACTACTTTGCCCTGGGAAAAGACCTTCAAGATCATTGTTCCAGAGAGTCTCTAGAGCTGTCAGCGGATGGACGGAGAATGGAAGCAATGAAGGCAGGAGAGCAGTCTGGGGAGGGCAGAGGGAAAGCATATAACTGCAGGGAGTGGATTCAACGACACCCCAATACCCCAACACCCAGTTCCCAGTGAGTGTTGCCCCGCAGCCGGGACCTGCCCCCGCTGTGCCCTTTATCAATGACCATCATTGTTCCTTCATTTGGCCTCACGAAGCTTGTCTTTGCCAAGGCTCTTGACCATAGAACGGAGGAGCTGAGGGCTCCAAATTTATATTCCAATCACTTACCAGATTTTTAAACTCCTTCATTCCAAACAAATCTGTGAAGGGCTGAAAGGTCCTTCTGGCTAAAGCAGGAGAGCGGACAAGGACCAAGGACCACCCCCCCCAGCTTCTACCACCCTGTTCCCCTCCCCACTGGCTACTGGGGACATGTATGGAAGAACATGGCTTCTTAACACACATGTCAAAACAAGACTCAAGCTGTCAGATGTCCAGTGGGAGAAACTCCAGGGCCTCCCTCAGAGCTCCCAGAGCAATAGCCCAGCCTTACTGGCCTCCTGGACACACTCTGGTCCAACAGCTCAATAACTATATGAAAATGTACCCACAATCTTATTTTGTTTTCCTTCAGGAATAATACTTAGCTGAAGGCACGCCAGAGGAAGGGAGAACCCGTAGCTAGATCCTTTCTAAATTAAAATTATCATGACATGGAGAAAAGCTGCCCCATCCTCAGAGCCCAAACAATGTGCTTCCAATAGTAAACAGGAACTTCCTATGGGATACTCTGGGCCTGCAGAAAAGCGGAGATTGCGACTTCCAAGCTGCAGAGCGAAAATTCTCAGGTACATGGGTATATTTCAAAGGTATATGGGAAATAATTCCTTTTCACTGGGGAGACAGGTGAGATCCTCAACAAGACGCAGGTCTGGAGACCACTCCTGTGTTGCCCCTTCCCCACAGGGGTCGGATCAGCCTGGTCAGGAGCACTGTGAGGCTAGACAAGAAAAGTCAGGGGAGTGTGGCTCTCTTCACACAGAGAAGAGCGGGGGGTGAAAACGGACTCTAACCAAGCAAAGTGCTGGAGGGGGATGCAGAGAGCTGGGGACGAGGCCCAGGGAACCCCGACTGCCCCCTCCTCCAGGTACCTTCAGACCCTTCCCAGAAATGTAGGGGTGAAAACTAACCATGTGCTCTCCTGAATTTTGGTGAAAACTGCTCTCTGGCAGGGTCACGTGCTTGTCTGAGCCTTTCCCGAGGGCTGCAGGGTGAGCAGTGTCTGCCCTGTGGGGGGGTCTGTATCGGCAGGTCTGTGTGGTTTTGTGTCTGAGTGTGTGTGTGTGTGTGTGTGTGTGTGTGTGTGTGGTGTAAGGTATGCAGCATGTGTGTGCGCTTGTGTTTCAAACATGGAAAAGAAAACTAGAGGAGTGACCCTGACTCACCTCACCGATATGAAGAGCTAAAGAACCTCTGACATCTGACCTATGAGGGCCTTTGGGGCCGAGTCCAGCAGCTGCCTTGAGCCAGCAGCCCCGCCGCCCAGAGCAGAATCCCCTCCCCAAGTCTGCAACACCCTCCCCAGCCCCCCACTTCAGGGCATTCTCACCCATGGCTGGAGATTGAGCTCCACTGGAGACAAGGAAAATATGAATTCCGCTTCAGAAAGAAAAAAATCTTCCAAAGCTAACACTCTAGGGACACTGTGATCTTAACAACTGTCAAAGGTTTAAAGATTTTCCAAAGGGGTCAGAAAACTCATTCTGGCTACTAAAAGCCCTAAGAACAAATGTGAATTTTCTCTAGACGGCAATTTTACTCCTTTTTCTTTACTTTTCTCTTCCTGCTCACTTTTCATCCCTGCCCTCCACGGAGACCCTATTGACACTGACAATTCTGCTATTCAAACTGTGGTCTGTGGACATAAATACGTAAATGAGTTGGGAGGGCTGGACCTATGGAAAGCATCTCTTCTTGAACTTGCTTTGTGAGGCCCACCTCATTTTTTCTAATGCATTTGGTTTGCAATTAGAGTAAGCAACTACAGACCTCCAGCAAGGTGATGGCTTTGTTTTTATTATTCAAATTCCAAGGTTTCCACAGTGATTAAAGCAGGTTATCATGTTGAGTGAGAAAGTGAAATAAATAACTTACCAATATAAGTAATTATACTGGTAAAAAAATTCTAAAAAAGCTATATTAGTCATTAAGTAGTCAGAATAAATCAATATACACACAGAAATACACACATACACGTGAATTATAGATGCTGACCCCTCATACATATAGGCATTGTAGACACTATTCTGTAACTATTGCATGCAATGATTAATCTATTCCAAAATTTCCCTAGTTTATGTAGTAATGACAAATAGGTCTCTTCAGTTGAGATCAGGAGGACTTCTATAACAGTCTGGGTTTGGGAGTTTTTAAGAACTTCAACACATATAAAATAAAATTTAAAAATAAAAACCTGAAGCTAGCTCGCCTCTCTCTCCTCCTCTCCTCTTTCTCCTGCTTTATGTTTTCTCTCCTGCTCATGCTCTTTCTTGCTCACTCACTCTTCTTCTCTCCTTCTCTCATTCTCTTTCTCTCTTATATTCTCTCTCGAACATATTCTCTCGCTCTCTTTCCCCACAGAGCAACCTATCTGGGCTTGAGTCTTTACCTTCTCTGCTGAAAGAAGCAATTACTTTTCTCTGCCATTTAATTACAAAAGGAGGGTACAGAGGACCCACAGTGTGTCTCTCTTTATCAACAATATGATGTAAGTGTTTCTTCCACCACCAATAAAAGTTTGAAGGAATGAACAGCCCTACCCCTTTGGAACAGACCTTTCTGCTAAGTGTGTTGAGAATGAGCACCAGGAGCTCCTCAGCAAACACCTCTAACACGAGACAGGCCCCAATTTCTTCTAAAGGCAGATGGTCCACTTTGAGTTGAAAAAATCCAAATACGAACACTTAAAGTAGGATGAAACAGAACAGAATCACGGCCTGCTGTGTGACACAGTGTGACTTCCAGCAGTTCATCCCGGCAAGGCCCCGAGCACCCCTATTCCCAATGCTCCTATGGCTTCCTGGAATCCAAGTGCTGGGTCAAATGAGAATCCTGGTGTTTGCAAACCATTGACAGCATTACCTCAGGCAAGAACATTCAACCTGACTGGCCAGCCTTGAAAGTTCTGCCTCTGATCTCTCCTCCCCACCTCCCTCGGACCTCTGCCTCAGACACTGAGCCCACCAGGGTTGGCAGTTCTATCCTAATTCCGCTGACCATGAGGACAAACTGCCTTTCCTTCCCATTCTTGGGGCAGCAGTACATGGGACAGTTTCTCCCCTATTTGTACATTGAAGGAAAAGAACAAGGAGACCCAAAAGGTCTCTTTCTGTAAGACCAGACTTTCTGGGCTAATACTGACCCAAACCATTTGCTGCCTGCCTGGGGTAGGCTGTATGGGCACCATTCTCTCTCTCTCTCTCTCTCTCTCTCTCTCTCTCTCCTCTCTCTCTCTCTCTCTCTCTCTCTCTGAACTAAGACTTAGATTTATTTACTTTCTGAGGGATCATAGTTTACAATAGTATTGAAGCCATTATTTTATTTTTTAACATTTTATTTATCTATCTATCTATCTATCTATCTATCTATTTATTTATTTATTTATTTAACATTTTATTATACCACCGTGAGATATACAATTACAACGCTTATCACGCTGGGGGTTTTGGTCACACAGTGTTCCAGCACCCCGCCCTCTACCAGTGCCCCTTAACCACCACCCATGTCCCCACCTCCCCTCCTCCCACGTCCCGCCTAAATGGCAGGTTCTTTATCTCCTCTCTCTCTCTCTCTCTCTCTCTCTCTCTCCTTCTCCCACACATTGTGGGTTACACTATGTACACTTAGAAGCCATCATTTGCATTTTTTGTCTGTATTTAATGCTCAGTTCTATGTTGGTATCAGACTTTTGACATTTATTCACACATGTTCCCTTCTCTATCTTACCTAACCTCTGACTCCCCACGTGCTTGTGGTAATTTCCACTTTTGGTAAGATCACCTGGTATATTTATGTCATGCAAATAAATGCAGTCATTCTATGTCTCTCTCTTTCCTTCTGACTAATTTCACTCAACATGATTCTTTCCATGTCCGTCCATTTATAGGCAAATTTCATAACTTCATTTTTCCTGACAGCTGCATAGTATTCCATTGTGTAGATGTACCACAGTTTCTTTATCCAGTCATCAGTTCTCGGGCATACTGGTTGTTTCCAGGTTCTGGCTATTGTGAATAGTGCTGCTATGAAAATAAAAGTGTGGATTGTGTTTCCGCTGTGTGTTTTTTTGGCTTCCCAGGGTATATTCCCAGGAGTGGTATGGCTGGGTCAAAAGGGGAGCTCAATTTCTAGTCTTTGGAGGAATGTCCATATTGTTTTCCAGAAAGGTTGTACAAGCTCGACATTCCCACCAACAGTGTATGAGAGTCCCCTTTTCCCGCATCCACGCCAGCACTTGTTGCTTTTACCCTTTTGAAGCCATTATTTTATGATGGCAAAATTACTCCACCAGTTCCTGGGCGCCATTTTCTTATCCAGGCCTGCTCAGCCCAGAGTGGTTGTGGAAAGGGGGAAGACATGTGTTACCTGACAGTGCTGTGGTAATTCTGTTTCTTCCAAAGGAGCTGGAGCCTAATCCCCCTTCCCTGGATGAAAACGATTTTCCTGAGCTACGGGCCTCTAAGATCATGACATGGAGAGTCACATAGCATCAGCCAGGGTCTCGCGGACAATTCAGGAAGACCCGAGCTAGCATCCATGTAAGACATCCCCTTGAGACCAGCATGTGAGAGGACACACAGGAAGGCCCGGAAAGGACATGGGAGAGGGTCATTTGGCCGGCCCCCTCCAGCCTCTTTCTCCCTGAACACGTGTCTCTCTGCCCTTCCGCTTGCTTGTTCCTGGGAGCCACTGTCCGCTTCAGTGCTCATCTCTCTCTCTGCCTTTCTCTGCTCTGAAAGAAGCCCGTATTCTCTCTGGAACATGGATTCCTTTCTTCTCTCTCCCTACTGTCTTTCTAAATAAGTTCTGTTCTATAAAAACTATCTTGCTTCAGAGAAAGAGAGAGAGAGAGAGAGAATGGTTTCTGTTCATCCTGAGCAGTTCGAGTTCAGCACTTCACACACACACACACACACACACACACACACACACACACACACACCTGCCACTGGAGGACCCCCAGATCGTGCTGATGAGAGCAGCAGCCCAGAAGACACCCCCAGATGGCCCACACTGCAGTGTCACCGTGATCTTCACTAAGCCACCGAGATCGAGGGTGGTTTGTTACCAAGCTAGAGCGGCTGACAGCACCTACTTCAGGGTCTTGAAGGAGCCGGGTCAAACTCATCTTTGTCCCATGATTGTCAAACAGTTTCCCAGGTGCCAAGCACCATGCCTGCCTGTCAGGAGATGGTGATAAAAACTGAGGCCAGAGTCAACCACAGACAGCACTGAGCAAATTAAGGCATCCTCCTGCTTGCTGGTTCACAGCCCAAGTGGAATCACTTGATCACTTGATCACTTGAATCCCGTTATTCATCGATTTGCTTGAGCAGGCGCCAGTAACATTTCCATTGGACCCTATCACATGCCAATGTAGCCCAATGGCATCTGGTTGATTCAGGAATATGAAGAGCCTCAAACCGTTCCTTCCAGGGTCTTTACAAGGAAGTCTGACCATCTTGTAGGTGGGCGGCCACGTGATCTTTTGACATCCTGTGGGATCCAGTCGGTAATCCAAGTGGAATAGTGAGAACTTTACAGCCCTTAGCTGGACCCGTGAGAGCCCCCTGGAGATCTGTGGGGCCACCAAGGAGTACCTTCCACCTCCCAGCCCAGAGACCCTCAAAGAGAACACAGTGAGGTGAAAACAATGGAAAGTCACACGAGGCAAACACTCACCTCAGTGGAATCTGCCCACAGGGACATGAAGAGTTTGGGTAGAAAATGATACCCCCACTCAAGCGCCACACAATACAGTGGCCTCCTTGGCACCCCACACGATACTGCTGGCCACGATACCAGCAGTCAAACACACACACTCCACTGAGCTGCCTCGTGGGTATGTGAACAGACCCGACCACGGGTCTCTGGGCAGAGCAAAAGCAACACAGCCTGCGCCGCCCTGGACTGGCCAGGAGCAGTGATAGTGTCCCCAAGGCTCAGATGAGACATGAGATGCTTTGAATGGCTGTTCTCTTGGTGATCTTCCCTCACTTCCTTTGTAAATTTTACTTTGTCCTAAAAGCATAACAGGAACTCTGAGGAATGAAGAAGGAAGTTTGTGAGGAAAGTATGCTGTCTTTCCCCACGATTCTACCCAAGCAAATCAGAGTACAGCCATCTTCTCTGTGTGGGAACAGGCCTGTATCTTCCACAGATCTGGTTCTCTCAAACCAAACCCAGAGTTTATAGGATAAGGTCTCTCACACACACATACACACACGTAGCCACACTCCTCAAATGGATATAGTTTTGTAAATTCACAGTTCGTAAAAAACACTGACTTTAAAATAAATAGTCAGAATCTGCAAACATGAATTCCCATGCAATGCAGCCTTCAGAATATTCACTCTGGCCTCTCCCCTGGTACTGAAAGCCGCAAGGAGAGAAAAGGGAAACCAAACTCTTCCCTTTGCTCAGAACCCACCCCCGTAAGTGATGTTTTCAGTCAAGCTGCAATTTACTTAAAGCGATAATTAGGTTAAACGGTTTTGAATGAAATTTTATAGACTGAGCTTCAGAAGGAAAACCTAAAGGTCCCCTTGTTCTGGAGTGTTTGGGGGTGAGAGCGTTTAGGGAGTGCAGTCACACATGACAATGCTTTGTCTGTTCAACAGAGACACGCCATGGGTCATCCTCAAACATTTACAGCATAACCTCAGAGAACAAAGGGCAGAACCGCTTCAAGACATGCTGGCAAGGGTGCCCAGGAGCCTCAGAGCCAGTCGGTGGTGAGCTGGAAGGCTCATGTTTGGTGAGACACGGTATGCACAGGGGTCACTCCTGAGACATCACCACACAGCCCAGGGTTCTCGCGGGTCAAAGTCCACTCTGTATCCTCAGGAATTAGGACACCAAGGCTGGTGACTTCGAAGACCCTCAGGGTCACACAGTGAAAATACTGGGAGCTCCAGCACAGGATGCACAGCGTCACTCCTGAGGCACCAGGATTGGATCACCTAATCCTGGAGCAGAGCAAAATGCCAGCGCAGCAGAGGGAGTTGGTCACAGGGCACACAGCCCAGAACTGACGCAGATGACTCTTGGCCAACTAGACACAGCTGGGGTCATGCCCTGGCCTCACTACCCAGGCCACACCCTCTGAGATTTGTTCTCCCCCACATCTTAGCCCCCCCCCAGAGTACGGCTCCCTGCCTGAGCCTGGGAGGCCCGGACGTCGGACTCTGGTATTGTATTTACCACCACCTCCTCAGCACCCAACTAGCCCAGAGGTACATAAACCTACAGCCCGGCTGAAATGAAGCCACGGTCATCGGAGCATCACTGTGCTTGAACACAAGCCTTTCTTCACCTCCCACCTCCTCCTTAGCTTTTCAAAAAAAGGAAGAAAATTGGCCTCATTCCACCTCAAGTTTCCCATACAAAAAATACAACTAGGGTAGAGTCAGAATAGCTGTTCAACAACAGAGACTCAAAAGACTCAGAAGTCTTGAGTCCAGTCCAAATCAGAGATGAGAACGACTGTAAGCAGCTCCATGGAACCTTCCTCGCCCCAGGGTATGATTCATACCTTTCTGCTAACAGAGAGCCAGAGCATGAAGCATCACCTGCCCAAACACTTGGGTCCTTCTGAAGTTTTGGCGAAGTTTTCAGGACAATCGCCAACAAGGCTCTGAATTCTGTTTTCCTAGATAGGACTGTATCATGTGAGGAAGCAAATAGGAGACATAACCCCCCCACCCCCAAATGCGGAGGGACACATCGACAGACAACCCAACCAGGGACTCAGGCCAACCTGCTGCAAGGAAGTTGGGACACCCCCCCACACACACACAACCTTCGCCTCAGTTTCAAAGTGGAAACTCCCACCCTGAGGCTTTTTAAAGGACCACGGCTGGTCATTGTGGAGTTGCCAGCTGGAAGAGATCAGTTGTTACCAGCCTGGATGCTCAAGCCAGAGAAAATAGAAGATATGAGTTCCCCTCATAAACAGATGCACAGCATTCTTTGAAAAACTTGCATAAGTCAAACTGACTTAGAAAAGCAATCATCATTCATTTTCATGTTTAGGAATCAATATCTGCATTTTCCTTACTGAAAAGTTATCTACATAGTATTGGAGAGAAAGTAAACGGAGCAGGGTACTCACCTTGTATGCAGCTGGGTTCAATCCCTGGCATCCCACAGGGGTCCCCCAAGTCCCGCTGATCCTGGAGAAGGTCCTGAGCACTGCTGAGTGTGGCCCAAAAACAAACAAAAGTAGCTATAAATCCCAACTTTTATATCAATCTAATTTAATATTAGTCTGGGTTAACTGAAAACTAAAAAACACAATGTAGGCTAAAACATTATAATCACTTGTATCACTTGTCTGGTTTCTCTTCAGATTGCATAAAACATTATAATATAATCATTAATCCATATAATTTGCATTATAAGAATTCCATATGATATGGAATATCCATATAATTCAATATTCATATGATATTAAAGCTTCTTGCATGCATTCCATTGGGGCTTGGCCTCTCAAAATGGCAGAATCCTTTTCTTGTTTTTTTTTCATGTTGTTGCCACGGCCAGCTATGGACTCTGGGTTTCATGTACACAAGGCATGTATGTGCTCTACCACTGAGCCACAATGACCCAATAGTAACCCTTTAAAAAAGGCGTGCAACTATTCACAATAGCCAGAATCTGGAAACAACCTGAATGCCCAAGAACAGAAGACTGGATAAAGAAACTATGGTACATCTACAAAGTGGAATACTATGCAGCTTTCAGAAAAAAAAACGAGGTCATGAAATTTACCTGCAAATGGATGGACATGGAGATTATCATTGAGTGAAATTAGTCATAAGGAAAAGGACAGATATAGAATGACTGCATTCATTAGTGGGATATAAATATATACCAGTGTTCTACTAACTGTGGGAAATGGTAACACCAGACTAGAACTGAGCATTCGATGTACACAAAGGGATTTACATAATAATCCCTAAATGTCTGTAGGACAAGCCACAATATGTAAGAGAAGGCGGAGAGAGAGAGAGAGAGAGACAGACACAGACAGACAAACAGACAGACAGACAGATAGAGAAAGAGACAGAGACAAAGAGAAAGAGAGAGAGAGAAATAGGAAAAAGCACCTGCTATCGAGGCAGGCTGGGAGAGGGGAGAAGGAATCTGGGGACACTGGTGGTGGGAATAGGGCACTGGTGGAGGGACAGATGCTGGAACACTGCATGACTGAAACCCAATCATGAACATCTTTGTAATTGTATATCTCAAGGTGGTATAATAAAAAATTTTAAATAATAAATAAATAAATAAGGTATTCAGGGGCCAGAGTGACAGTACAGCAGGAAGAGCATTTGCCTTGCATGCAGCTGAACCAGCTTTAATCCCCGACATCCAAAATGTTCCTGAGCACCTCCAGGAATAATTCCTGAAAGTAGAGCCAAGGGAAATCCCTGAGCATTGCTAGACATCATCCAAAAACCAAAATAAATAAAATAAAAGGTATACATCACTAGAAATTGATATAAATAGTAATCTACATTCTTGTCCTTTAATTTTATAAACAAGGATTAACTTATCAAGTTTATATAATATGCAAGACTAAATTTTGAGTTAATTCTCACTCATGAAAAATTAAATACTCAGCGGGTAGGGCATTTGCCTTGCATGCGCCAACCTGGGTTCAATCCCCGGCATCCCATATGGTTCCCCGAGCACCACCAGGAGTAATTCCTGAGTGCAGAGCCAGGATGAACCCCTGAGCATCGCCGGTGTGACCAAAAATGCAAAAAAAAAAAAAAAAAAAAAAAAAAGAAAGAAAGAAAAGAAAAGAAAAAGAAAAGAAAAGAAAAGAAAAGAAAAAGAAAGAAAATCTTGTCCTAAGTTACTGTTCTAACACTGCAGGCTGCTAGAAAATCAGGGAGAATAGATGGAGTTGTTTTCAAGCTACTGTGAAGTATCCCCAATTGGATTAAGAGGTATATACTTTTCAGAATTATTCTTACTATTAATTTCTATATCCATTTTATTTTTATACCACTGTGATATACAATTACAAAGATGATCATGTTTCAGTTTCAGTCATACAGTGTTCCAGCACCCGTCCCTCCACCAGTGCCCATTTCCCACCAACAATGTCCCCAGATTCCCCTCCCACCTCCCCAGCCTGCCTCTATAGAAGGCACTTTCTCTCTCTCTCTCCCCCTTTCTGTTACACATTGTGGCTTGCCCTACAGACATTTAGGGTTTATCACATAAATCTAAAAAGTAAAAATAAAGGAAATCTGGGGCCGGAGCGACAGCCCAGCGGATAGGGCATTTGCCTTGACGCGGCCGGCTGTGCCAGCCCGGGTTCGATCCTCAGCATCCCATGTGGTTCCCGAGCACCGCCAGGAGTAATTCCTGAGTGCAGAGCCAGGAGTAACCCCTGAGCGCCGCCGGGTGTGACCCAAAAAAAGCAAAAAAAGTAAGTAAATAAGTAAATAAATAAATAAATAAATAAATAATAAAATAAATAATAAAATAAATAATAAAATAATAAAGAAAATCAAGGAAGTCCAGAAAAAAATTCTATAATTCAAATAGCAAAAAAGTATGCACCCGCCAAAAAGAAGACCCCCATGGAATGCTCACCTGCATGAATGGGGCCCGGATTCCAGGCCCAGCATCTCCAAAAGAAAAGAAATTCCCAGGACGAAGATGCATTTCTGTGAATTGTACGGGTCCACCTGACAATGCAGAATGCGCCATGGGTCCACAGCCTGGGCTCTGCACGGCGGCTTCTCCTTGGTCTCTTCTCCCGCGGCCTAACAAGACTAGCCGGAAAGGGTAAAATACCTGCGCCTCACATGCGCTTGTGTACACACACACACACACACACACACACACATACACACACACATACACGCTCACACACTCACTCACTCCACACACTCACTCACTCACACACACACTCACTCACACACTCATATACACATGCACACACACAAACACTCATACATACCCCTAATCAATGACTCAGATCGGACTGCACTAATGGAGCCTCACAAACAACCCTTAATTCCCTTTACAGACCCCCCCACTTCCCACGGAAAGACAGCTATGACACCTTTCAGCCTGCAGATGCTGTTCAGATATCCCTGACACCTTGGTGGTTCTCCCAGAAACCAACACCATCTTTTTTTTAATTATTTTTTAAATTTTTTTAATTTGAATTATCGTGACAAAGCTGTTCATGATCGGGTTTTAGTCGTACAGTGTTCCAGCACCCAACCCTCCACCAGAGCACATTTCACACCACTGTCCCCTGATCCCCTCCCCTCCCACAACCTGCCTCTACAGTAAACACTTCTCTCTCCCCCCTCCCTCCTCCTCCTCCTCCTCTCTCTCTCTCTCTTCCTCTCTCTCTCTCTCTCTCTCTCTCTCTCTCTCTCTCTCTCTGACTTCTGCAAACCAATACCATCTTGAGCCTCCTTAAGCCTAACAATCTTCAACAGACCCAGTGCCTCCAAGACAGAAATGATCTGCCTTTTCTTTGCTAAAAACAAATGAAATCCTAACTCAAGTCCTCTCACCAGCCCCTACATCCATCATGAAGATAGCAGCAGACATAAAATATCACAGAATGTCATGGTCGGAACGCCACGTCTGACCTTTCCACTCTGAATTTCACAGCGGCAGAGACTGGCCCCCGCCACCCCACGGATGGAGGATGGAAGGAAACACGAGTGGTGCCGACTAACTCTTCAAACATCGGGAAGGATCTGCAGTATTCTAGTCACCAACAGCCGAAAGTGGCTGAGAGAGAGGTGACGTGAGTCACTGTCAGAGACAGCAGACACTCGGTGCCAAGCCTGCCAGGGCCCCAGGAGAAGTGGATGGCACCCGGATGGGAGCTGCCAGCATCATGCATGGCACAGGTGCATGGCATGGGGGCAGAGCTGGGGACAGGCATTTCCTGCCCTCTCAGCAGCAGATGAGAAAGCTCTGGGTGAGTCACCTGTCCCACAGGACTGTCTCCTCCTGAAGGGCCTCCAGGACTGCTGTCTCCTCTTAGAGGACCTCCAGGACTGCCCATGAGTGCTCTCATGCTGTGATCCCGAGACCACATCCTGCACTCCCCGTTGTCCAACGGGCACTGTCCTGCTCCCAGGAATTTCCTGGGCGAGGAATTGTGACTGGCAGAAAGGAGGTGGGGGAATCATCCATCAGGGTTTCCCTGAGATGCCTCTCTCACTGAGGGACTGATGTGGATCACAAGTGGTGCTGGAACAGAACCAGACCCTGGGGTTTCTCCATTGGTCAAGTGGCTAAGACATTATATTTGGAAATAGCAGAGGAACCTCCTGGGGGACGGGATTGGGAGCCAGGCCTCCTGCATGCAAAGCAGGCATACAGCCCCTGAGCTCTCGGGCCAGCTGAGGCTGCTCTTTTCAGACTCATATCTCTGGTGTGTCTGGCCCCATGTGGATAATTCAATACAGCTCGGAGACGTCAGTACATGAATGGCCTCGTAAGGGAAGGAGAACATTCGCCCCTGGGGGGGTTTCCTTCCCACACTGGCCAAGTGACTACCTTCACACCATACGGATCAGCAGAACTGAAGAATCAATTTAATCCTATACATAAGGAGAGTCACATGGAGACAGAATCTAGAGTCACGGGACACAAGGCTCTATGGAACAGGTCGGACGCTCTGGACTCTGGGGCCTGCCATCAGCAACGGGCTTCCCTAGTAGAGAGGATATTCGCCATCAGAGCCCTAATTCTGAGACAATCCCCACACACACACACACACACCTTCTCTGGCCTCCACGATTCGGGGCAGGTAGGGGACTGGTGAGTTTCCTGTGAGACTCCGCGGGCAAAATGATCTACGTGCCCAGGTAACCGATCTGGGGTAATACTTAGGCCTGACGCTATGGTTTCAAGGGAAGGGAAGAGGGAACAGGGCAGCAGCACTCAGCTTCTGTGCTCCTGGGGCAGTCCCAGAGGTCCTCCAAGAGGAGGCAGCAGTTCTGGAGGCCCTCCAAGAGGAGGCATTAATTCCTGCCCCAGTAGATGCACTCCTCAGTGTCTGCGCTCTGGCCGCCACACCTGTCTCCTGGAGAGAGAGGAATGGGTCGGGCGGTGGTGGCTATCACTGGCCCTGGCAGGGACAGGCCACTTCATGCTCTGGGTCAGCCTTGCACCCATCCGCTGGCCCTGGACGAGCAGTTTTATCAGAGGAGGTGCCGAGGTGCCCTGGTTCCCGCTCATCATAGCATCTCACTGAGTCATACTGGCTAAAAAGACGAGCTCACCCCTGCCCCCACCTGGTGCCTCTGTCCATCTGTCTGTCTGTCTGTCTGTGCTGTGCCCCTTGCATAAACAGGGGAGGCCTGAAGGGAGTCCCAGAGCCATCTTTGCCCAGAGCCTGGTCTGGTCGAGGCTGGGCAGTGCCGCACAATGGGAGCCTTTTAGCTGTGCAGGGTGCAGAGCTGTTGCCGTGGCAACCCGCCACCTCGGGCAGTGTCCGAAGGAACAGTTGGGGTGGGAGGGGCGGGAGAGTGAGTGACAGAGAGAGAGAGAGAGAACAAGAGACAGAGACAGAGAGCAAGAGAGAAAGCGAGAGACAGGAGCAAATGACAGAGAAAATGAGGGTGAGATAGAGAGAATGAGAGACAGAGAGAGCGAGAGACAGAGAGAGAGACAGAGAGAGACAGAGATAGAGACAGAAAGACAGAGAGAGAGGGGGATCAATGCAGCGTGCCACTGGCACCCTCTCAAAGCCCGAACACAGTGAAAAAAATTGAGGTTTGGGAAAGAACAAAGAGCCCGGGCTGGGGGCAGTGTAGACACGGATACCTGAGCCAGAGTCAGTCTCTCTCTCTCTCTCTCTCTCTCTCTCTCTCTCTCTCTCTCTCTCTCTCTCTCTCTCTCTCTCTCTCTCTCTCTCTCGTCTCTCTGTCTCTCTCTGTCTCTGTGTCTTTCTCTGTCTGTCTCCCCTGTGTCTTTTCTCTGTCTGTCTCTCTTTCTCTTTGTCTCTCTCTCTGTCTCTCTCTCTCTCTGTCTCTGTCTCTCTCTCTCCCCCGTCCCTCCCTCTTCTCCCTTTCTCCCACCTGCAAATACCAGGGTAGGGAGCCTCCAGGACCCACTGTCCAGCAGCAGGCCAAGCTCCTTGTGGGAGTGCAGCCTCCTCCTCCGCTCCTCCCCTCCTTCCTCCCCGCCCGGGATCTCCGGTTAGACAAAGAAAGCCGAGAGCGGTATGCCTTAAAAAATAAATCTTTTCCCTTCATGAAAGAGGTGATATGTGGAAAATTAATTACAGGAAATGGCACAGCAAAAATGCGGCAGCGTTTGTCTTTAAGTTGATTTGTCCCATCGCCCTCCCACCCCCCCGCCGCCTGTCCGGCAGCCCCACTGCCCCCACCTCATTTATTATCAGTTGAATCACGTCTCATGCCAAGAGAAAAGGTCATTTCCAGGTCATCTTGGAGATGAAAAGAGGAGTAATACATGTGAAGGTACCCAACCTGGAAGCTATGGAGGGAGGGGGGGTGGGGGTGAGCAAGAGAGGGAGAGGAAGAGAGAGGGTGAGGGAGAGAGAGAGAGAGAGAGAGAGAGAGAGAGAGAGATAAAGGAGGGTGGAGAGAGAGGAGGGGGGAGAGAGAGAGGAAGGAGAGAGAGCAAGGCGCGGGCAGCCCATCAGGACCAGGAGAGGCTCCGCATTCTAGCAGGACATGTTTCCCAGCAAACGCTGATCCCCAACTGCCTGATCTGTGGCTAATTCCTAACAAAAACAAAACTGTGCCTGTGTGAGATGTCAGGAATGAAATTCAAGGTTCTCAGGGCTCTCACTGGAGTGGCCTTTCAGCAGGGGTGGGGGGGTGCACTGTCAACTCCTATGCTCTGGAAACAGGCACCATGGAAAGAGCTCAGGTGGCGCCAGGCAATGGGGCAGGGCTGGGTGCAGGGGCAGAGCTGGGTGCAGGGCAGGGGCAGGGGTGCAGGGGCAGGGCTGGGGTCAGGGGCAGGGCTGGTGCAGGGGCAGGGCAGGGTGCAGGGGCAGGGCTGGGGTCAGGGGCAGGGCTGGGGTCAGGGGCAGGGCAGGGTGCAGGGGCAGGGTGCAGGGGCAGGGGGCAGGGCAGGGTGCAGGGCAGGGCTGGGTGCAGGGAGAGAGCTGCATAGGCTGCCCTCTCCAGAGAGAGTCCAACGCAGCAGGTGGTGATGGAGACCCTGCAGGTGCCCTCCCTCGGATGTCTTGTTGGAGATGAGGAAGTGGCAACAGGAAACTAGTGGCCTTTCCCATCCCCAGAGTGCTGACTGGGTAGTGTTAGCTTAGGGGCTGGTTGGTTGCTTCTTGATGGCTCTGCTTGGTAAGAGCCTGCTGCCCCTCGAGTTTGACCAATACATTCTAGCAAGTGCAGGCGGTCTCTGGCCTCTCCCCAAGTGCACGGTCCCCTTCTCTGCTCCCTCCTGGGCATCCTGCATCAGCCTCTAGAAATTTTTATAAGAAAAATATAAGGACTTGGCCAGGGAACAGGAGGTCGAGGCCGCAACACATGGGCCAACAGCGTGATCTACCTACAGCTCCCAGTCTCAAAGTCTCTCGGGTGAAACTCACCAGGCCAGTCCCCAGGGCCCTGGTTCCGCTTACTGGCTTCTAGCCCAATGCCCCCCCCCTCCTCCCAACCTGCTGTGCCCACACGGGCCCAAAGGGGGCACCACTTAGGGCACATGGTAGAAGTCGAACAGCACAACAGGGTGCCTCGGTAAAGGTGGGGATTTGGTACATTTCATCAGCCCACCTGGGCGATAGCAGAGGGTCTGTGCAGGGGTCATTGCCATCCCAGAGCCGCTCTGCAGGTGCCCAACCCAGACACTCACTGAGATGGCCCAGGCCCAGGCCCAGCCTGACTGAATCCCAGGTTTCCACCAAGTGACAGCCAGGTTTGGTCCAATGTCTCCCCTGCCTACAGCTGGTAGAGAGGCTCCAGGAACAGACCACCAGCAGCTATTAGGGTGGGAGGACACAGGAGGGGGCAGTGGAGAACAGGAAGAGGAAGGGCCAAAGAGACACAGGATAGGAAAACAGGCCCTGATGTGGCTGCTCAGTAACTGCGTGATGGCAACAGACTGATGGCCACACCGCCCAGAAAGCGCTGGTCCCGCCAAGGACCAAAAGGAGCTTTAGGAAGATGTGGTGTTGCCCACTGGCTAAAGAGTCCATGATGAAAGGGCCAAAGGCAAACCCCATCATGGCATCTGGGTCACAGAGAAAAAAGCAACTTTCTGCTCATAACTACTCTTGTTGGACAACATTCAATCATACAAAGAGTAAACCCACGCTATTCCTGGGCCAGAGCAATAGCACAGGGGGAGGTCATTTGCCTTGAATGCAGTCAACCAGGGTTTGATCACCACCATCCCATATGGTTCCCCAAGCACCACCAAGAGTAATTCCTGAGTGCAGAGCCAGGAGTAACCCCTGAGCATCTCTGGGTGTGACCCAAAAAGCATAGATAGATAGATAGATAGATAGATAGATAGATAGATAGATAGATAGATAGATAGATAGATAGATGATAGATAGATAGATAGATAGATAGATAGATAGATAGATAGATAGATAGATAGATAGATAGATAGATAGATAGATAGATAGATAGATAGATAAAAGTTGACTGGAAATCCGCTTTTGGGGGTTTTATTTGAGGACTACACCTATGCAATGCGCAGGGCTCTGTGCTCAGATATCTCTACTTGCAGGGCTCAAGGGACCATATGGGGTGCCAGGGATCAAACATGAGTCAGATATATGCAAGGTAAAAGTCTTACTCCTGTATACTCTAATAAACCTATTAGAGTCTAACTCCAGCACCAAGCCTGACAAAAACAAGATCAAGCCTTTGCTTGTGACCCCACCCCCACCCCCGGAAGGAAGCAAGGGAGGAAACTGGGCATTTTTTAAATCATGCACCACACGTGAATATAACCCTGCCCCACCTCAGTCCCCATGTCCTATATTTTGTTGACTGAAAAGGAAGCTAACACTAAAGTAATCCCGAGACTCACTGAAGTGCAGGGGAGAAGCTGGGGCTTACAGGGCGTCTGTTTCAATTAAGAGGACAGCCACAGAACGCAATGCAGCACAGAATATGGTCCCCCATATCCTAGGCTGAAGAATGGGGTCTGGACAGCCAACACAGTATGTCCAACACAGTATGTCCAAAGCCAACACAGTATGTCCAACACAGTATGTCCAAAGCCATAAAATTCATAAATAAAAGAATGAGAATTCAAACATCAGTCTACCAAAGCTCCTTCCTCACAACTGACAACATGAGGATTGGAGAAAGCCCATTCTGAGCTTCATCCCCATTTGGGTATCACAAAAATAACCCCCAAGTCTACAGGGCAGAAAGGATACCATGGCCCTTGTGCAGATAAGGCACCACTAATACTAACACAGGCACTAGGGTAACGTTGAGGATAGTTCCATGGAAGGAGGTAAAAATAAACCTATTAGAGTCTAACTTAAGACTTCCTACATGACACCAGTTGCTTGATGCTCCAGTAACACCAAAAATAAGCGAAGAGAAATTCCCAGAACCTACTCTCAATTCTAACTTGTTATGACTGAGTTTCAAACTCCTAAAATGAATAATCATGTCTGTCATTTTCACTTGACTCAGCTGCATTAGGGGAACAGTACTTGTTAAGTCAACAGAGGGAGTGGTTTGGAGAACAAGAGATGAAGGTAGGACCAGAGCCGCAGCACACAGGTAGGTGCTTGGCTTGCATGCAGCCAATCCAGGTTCAGTCCCCAGCACTGATATAGTCCCCGAGCCTACCAGCAGTGATCCCTGAGTACAGATCCAGAAGTAAGCCCTGAGCACTTCTGGGTGCCCCCACCAAAAAAAAAATTTTAAAAAAGGCAGACGAAGTGGAGGGGGAAAAGGAAGAGAGGGAGGTTGGGATGGCGTGAGTAGAGAAGTCGATGAATAAAATTTGGCAGACTAAACCAAGTCTGAAACGGCTGCAGGAACTCCCACTGGAGAAATCTAGTAAGTGGTTGGAATTATGGGTTTGGCTCTCAGGAGACAGATCTAGACTAAAAATAAAGACTTGGGAGGGGCTGACATATGGCAGATGAAAACTGAAGTCCCGGTGGTAACTGAGATCATCCAGAGAAAAAGGGTAAAGTGGGAAGAGAAAGGGATTTCGAACACAGCTCTTAAGGACAGGATCTGTAAAGGGCATTTGTGATCCCCAGGCACTTTGCCCAGTTCCAGATGTAGCAAAGGGGACACCCTTTCAGCTCACTCCCCGCTCATTCACCGAGCACTTACTGGTTACCTGCTATGGTTAAGTGCTTCTAATCCAGATGAATAAAACATAATCCTTGGCCTTGAGGAGATGTAACTGAGGAGTATTATAACAGTCTGGTATACAAAGAAATACCTGCATTCTTTCTTGAAAAGGAAAGATGTTAAAGTGAGAGGGACTCTGAAAATGAGGCTTACACTGGACCTTGAGTTATGAATAAAGTATAAAATAAAAATACAGAAGAAGTCTGGGTCTTTTATGCAACATAGATGTTTCATGACTGCTAATCTGGGGACAAATCCAAGGGTACTGGGAAGAAATAGATGCTAGTGGGACAGCAACCCTGAGAATAACAGAAATGCAAAGCCAGTGGGTATGAGCAACAGCAGGAAAGTTGTGCGAAGAAGAGGAAGGGAAGGATGCTCTGGGAAGGCCCTGGCTGCAGAGCAGGAGTGTTGCAGGGAGTCGTCCACAAAGCACAGGTGCGGGAGAGAACCTGATCTGGGGAACCGAGGCTCTCTGGATGCGACTAATGGAAACAAACTGGAGGTGCCGTAAGAAAATTAGAATGATTAGCTTAAGCACAATGTGTGTGTCCTGTGAACCACCTCAGGTGCCAAGTCAGCTCATTCACTGGCCATGATCCAGACTCATACGTAAATCTCCAAAGAGACCAACAAGTTGCAGAGATTCTCCTGACCCTGTGCAAGGTGTCCAGGACAACCCAGAGGGGGCGAGTGAACACGACTGCCGCCCAGACAGAGCCCCCTGCCATCAAAAGTCCACACTCCACAATTGCCTTCATGCTTCTGGGCAGACTCCACTGCTCCAACAAGCCCTCATCCAGAAATTAACCTGTGGGAAAAATCATGTATGCAGGTTTTGTAACTAAAATTTCCAGGCTTTCATGGAGTCGGGAATGGGCTACTTCCCCATCTCCCTGTACTTCCAGAAGCCCTGGCAGTCACACACACGTGCTCCAAAGCCGTCACACCCTTAAAATTTAACTCAACTGCCTCACCCCATTAAATTTTTTGGACTTCCTGGAGCAAACATCTGAAATTCTTCAACACTGATGGACCAGAAGTTCATCAGTAGAACACCAGACTGGATCACTTGATCACTTGACATCCCGTTATTCATTGATTTGCTCAAGCGAGTGCTGGTAACATTTCCATTAGTCCCTGTGTAGCCCAATGGCATTTGCTTACCCCAGGAATACGAAGAGCCTCAAATCATTCATTCGAGGTCTTGATGAAGAAGTCTGACCATCTTGTAGGTGGGCAGCCACATGATCTTTTGACATCCCGTGGGATCCAGTAGGCAATGGCTCTAGTCCAGCAGTTTTCTCCAAGTCGAAGTTACATGTCCAGCCCATCTGATTTTTGATGCCTTGGCAAACGTGACAGCATCCCTGACTCTCAATCTTCGATGGAGGTTGGAACTCTGGATTCCTTCTCTCACTTGAGTGAGGCGTGATATTCCAAGCATAGCTCTTTCGATTCCTCTTTGGGAGACCCGAATAGCATTCTCATCCCTGCTTTCAGTAGGGCCCAGGTCTCTGAGGTGCATGTTAATGCAGGGAGAATGGTTGAGTTGAAGAGATGTGCCTGGAGCCGGAGGTTCTTTGTTCTTTTAGCTATTTCTTTGATGCCCTTGAAGGCGTTCCACATTGCTCTCTTCCTCCTGCACAGTTCAGGTGCTAAGTCATTCATCATGTGGAGTTTCTGACCTAGGTACACATAGCTGCATTCAGAGATGTAGATGCTTGTTCCATTGAGAGTGAATGGAGCATCTGGAACTAGTTCATTTTTATGAACATTGTTTTGTTGAGATTTAGCTGTCTGTAGACCTATCTTTCCACATTCACAGTCGAAGTCAGCCAGCATTTGTGCTGCTTGGTTAATGTTTGGTGTTATTACAACGATGTCATCAGCAAAGCGGAGGTGGTAGAGTTGCCAACCGTCTATCTTCACTCCCATTCCTTCCTATTCTAATTGTCGCATGATGTTCTCGAGGGTGGCGCCGAAGAGTTTCCGTGAAATGGCATCACCTTGCTGAACACCTCTTTTTACATCAGTGATCACTTCCTTGTAGAATGGTGAGATCCTGGTGGTGAATCCGTAATATAGTTCATGAAAGATCTTGATGTATTGTTAGCCCTGTTTGGCTAGGGGCTTCCATGACCACTTCAGTTTCAACAGAATCAAAAGCTTTCTTTAAATCAATGAACGTTAGACAGAGCAACACCTTAAACTCCCTACAAACCTTAATGAGTTTGTTACCGTGTGGATATGGTCGATTGTGCTGAATCCTTTTTGGAAGCCAGCTTGCTCGCATGTTTGTCCTTCATCTAGTGTTCTGCCAATCCTGTTCAGGATGACTCAAGTGAAGAGCTTGTAGATGACAGACAACAGGAAGATTGGGCGATAGTTGCCAATGTCGTGAATGTCTGCCTTTTTGAACAGAACTGTCCTGCTGGTTTTCCATTGGAAGGGAACTTTGCATTCAGACAAGTAGCGCGTGAAGAGCCACACCAGTGTATTGGTGAGTACTGACAGCAGATTCTTCAGGTGTTCAGGTCTGACTTTGTCTGGGCGGGGTGCTGTTCACTTCTTTACTGACAAAATGGCAGGTCAGATTTCAGAAGGGAGAACGTTGGGAACGACATATCCATCCTACATAATTTGGTGTGTGGGCTAGATGGGATATAATTTAAAAAGCCAACCAATCTCAATTAACAAAATATCAACACAGAAAATAAACCTGTAGGGGCCAGAGCGATAGTCCAGTGGGTAGGGCATTTGCCTTGCATGTAGCCGACCCAGGTTTGATCCCCGGCATCCCATATGGTCCCTTGAGCACCGCCAGGAGCAATTCCTGAGTGCAGAGCCAGGAGTAACCCCTGAGCATTGCTGGGTGTGACCCAAAAAGCAAAAAAAAAAAAAGAAAGAAAAAAAGAAAAAGAAAAGATAGAAAAAGAAAATAAACCTGTAACAACATTTTAGTAAGCTTTTATACAAGGGTTTTAATGTCTCTGTGGTGAGATCCAGCAATCTTCTAACCTTCTTCTTAGGAAACATTTTTTGATCATTCTTTTAGCAAATCATTTATAACAAGCAATATAAAATAAATCACTGAGGGCCTGCTATGGGGGCAGGCTTAAGGGATTGTTGGAAAAATTGGAGAAAATGGTGGTGGGATGGTGCAATGGTGGTGGGACACGTGCTGACATATTGAATGTCTGTTACAAATATCATGAACAGCTTTGTAAAAAATTAATTAAATTTAAAAAATAATAATTATAGGTTAGAGGAATGAAATAAAAGATTAGTTTAACAAAATGGAACAAGGAGTGTAAACAGAATTCCTCTGATGGAGTTGGGGCGAAGGCAGGGACCAGAAGGTGAACAGGGAAACTCCCAAGAAGCCAAGCCTGACTCCAGCTCTCTGACGCTCAGCTCTGCTGCCAGTCTCACCCACCTCCCTCTGCCCATCCCTTTTTCTGGTCTCAGGCCTCCGGGAGGGACCATGGGCACATTACCAGTGTAGAGGCGGCCGTTCCTGCACCTCACAGCACCAGAGGCATTGGTTTCTGAAATCAGACTCCAAACCCAGAGACAAGGTGTGAAGCTCAGAGTCCACATTCCAATTCCAGCACACCCATTAGCAGAAAAGACCCCGAGCGAGCAATACACCTGCGAGCAGCCAGGACCCCGAGCGTGCAACACACCTGTGAGCAGCCAGGGACCCTGAAAGCGTGCGGCACACCTGTGAGCAGCCAGGACTCTGAGCGTGCAGAACCAGACGAGCAAGTGTCCGTCAATTAGACGCCCACCACAAGAAGTCCCAAGACGGCACATGAGACTTCTGACTGCAAGCAGATGGAAATGACACCCCCACAAATGAGCTGATTACATAGTTGAGTCTAATACGTACTTAAATAACTGTTAAAGACCGATTTGTTTCTACTCTAGGCTCAAAACAGAAAAAAAAAAAAAAATAAGGAAAGCCAGGAAAGGAGTCTCACACATTTTCCATACATGACTCTTGCAAATTTTCTCCGTTTTACCTAGACCCACACCCTGGGCACAGTGATGCAGTAAAAACCCTGTCTGACCTCCAGCTCCCTGGACTGCCGGGTCCAAGAGGACAGTTTCTTAGTACAGTAACGCATGAGAGCTACATTCACTCTCCTCTTCCCAGACCTGGGCAAACCCTGCACCAAAGAGTGCGCAAAGAGGAAATGGCCATGAAGAAGGACCAGGTATATTCCGGCTGCTTCCCTCCTTTCCACACTCCGGCTTCCTCTGGTCTGGGGCTGCTTTGACCTTTGACCCGTGTGTGCTTCTCAGCAGTGCCAGCAAGTCCTGGGTCAGGCGAGGGCTCTCAGCAGCCCATTCTGTCGTTCAGAATGCGGCAGCCCCTTGTCTCTAACAGATCACTGACAGATTTGAAATCAGAGACCATGCATCAAGAAGGTTTCCTGGAGGAGGTGGGGGGGGGGTGGTGTTGAACTCTCAGCCAGAATCTGAAAGAACGCTGGCATGGGATGGAGCCAGAGATTGGACAACAGGGATGGTGTCTGCCCTTGAATGCGGCCAACCTGGGTTCGAGCCCTGGCATCCCATATGATCTCCCAAGCCCACGAGGAGTGATCCCTGAGTGCAGAGCCAGAAGTAAGCCCCAGGCACTGCCGTAGCCAAAGGAAAAATAAAAAGTGCCCTAGAGCACGGACTGGTGGAGTGAAAGGGAAGGAAATTCGCCTAAGATGTGGGAAGAAGAAGAAAAAGGGTTGGGGAAAGGGAGCAAGTCTGCCTTACAGGTTCACGGAATCCCATCCTGGAGGCTGCCGCCGTCTCCAAAAGGCCACTCACCGCAAAAGCACACAGGCTGGCTGTGCTTCAGAGCACCCCGTCTTGGTGGCGTCTCCTACATGGCCACAGGCTGGCTGTGCTTCCGAGCACCCCATCATGGCCCCATCTACATGGCCAATATGCTCCCCCCCAAGCAGATGCACGTGTGTTCTCACCCCAATCACACCTGTGCAAGCTAAAGATGACCCATTGCTACGGTGGGTTACACAGCTGAAACCTGTCCTGAGCCGCCTCTCGACCCGATCTTTCAGTAGCTGCTGCATTTCACAAATGCGCCCCATGGCCAAACCTCTCTGTACATCTTTCTTGAAAGGTGCCCCATAAATGGCCATTTCCCCAGGGTTGCTCACTCGTGCTCTCCTGATGGGGCACGCCTTTCAACAGAGTGACCTTCTGTCCCACCGCCTTGAAGAGCCTGGACAGAGCCCCAGAAAAGCCCCACGCAAGTGCCAATACCCTGGGTTCTTCCTCAGCCTTCCCACCTGTAAGCTGTGCGAGAAGATCACTCGGCTCTAGTTGAGAAAACTCCGGAAAGAACTGAACCGCTGGCTTAGGGACAAGTGACATGCTCCATGGCAAAATAAAGAGTCCAACAGCAGACCCTACTTACATCAAGCCCTGCTAGTCTCTGGACTCTCCTGGGCATTACTCTGAAGTAGTGAGTCCATGTTTGGGTCATTATTATTATCTTTTCAAAATAAGGTGAGCAAAGAGCTTATTCTTTGTTACATGACCGTATGTTTTCGGATGCTATTCTGGAGGGTATGACCGTACAAGGACATGACTGTGTGGGACGGACAGACAGACAGCTCCTTTCTCTCCTGCCATTACTGCACACCCTCTCTCTGCAGAAGGCTGATCATGGGTCCCAGATAGTGGATGGTGCATTGCGCGGTGTAATCTTCCAAAGGCTTTCAGGAACCACGTGTGGATGTGCCTCATCCTTCCATGGCTGCTGGTCACCGGCATGGTTCCGTGAAACCCTATGCATAATCTCTACGTATTTTCAACCTGAGTGTTTGGGGGCTTCTTGGTAGTGGTGGCGTTAAGTTGTCTGAGCTGTCTATTGAGTTGGCTATTAATACCTTGTCTAATAGATGGACCTGTAAATATCTCAGGGTTTTTATTCTGCAAGGTGCCATTTTTTTTTTTTTCTTTTGGAGGCACACCTGGCGGTGGTCCAGGGCCACTCCCCGCATGGTGCTTGGGGACCACCCCCAGGGTGGTGCTCAGGTCATGTAGTGGCAAGGATGAATCTGAGACCTCCAAACCTCCACATTCAAGGCACATGCTGAGCACTGTGAGCTCACTGGCCTGCCCCTGCCACTGCGCCGCGTAACAACTGTTTCTTCCATTGTGCAGAAGTTTCTCGGTTTGGTATAGTGGCATTAGTTTACATTCTCTTGTTTTTCTTGTTTTTTGGAGACACATCCACGGTTACAGCTAAAACCGATGCCAAAGAGTTTACGACCTATGTTTTCTTCTACGTATTTTATGGTTTCAAATCTTATACACAATTCCTTAGTCCAGTTTCAATTAATTCTTGTTATAAAATTAGCTGAAATGGAAGGATGGTTGTTGAGTCACAGGAGCCGATTTGGTTCACAACTGCAGCACCAAAGAAGACTGAGCCTTCAGAGATACTTAGGTGTCTGCTTCTAGAATAAATCACGAGGACGGCATTCCAGAGCACTCAGGAACCCCAGGACATTCCGACATGGCTGAAAGCGAAGAGTCGGAAGACCTGGGAACCCTGTTCCTCTCATCACCTGACCATGCAAAGGAAACATCCCTCCCCCAACTCACCCCGACAGTGGCAGAGAGGGTGGGGATTTGATGCACCTACTCACAGGGAAGCTGGACTGGCTTTAAATTATAAACTCTTACCCGGTCCCCAAATAACCAATTATTGCACCTGCGACTGGCTCTGCCAACTGGCACACCTTCCTAATTGCAGACCAGTTTTCCTACAGATAAAGAGAACCAGCTTACTAGGGCAGGGTTGCAGCGGGGGAAAGGAGACAGAACAAGACAGGGCCCAAGAGTCAAACCTCATCAAACAACTGACTTAGTCATTCGGAGGTTCATGCCAGAGTTTCTCACACATATCATTAATTTATGCTCTCGCAGAAATCCCGAGACTCCCGAAAGAATTAGTGAGGCTCTATTTTTGCTATGTTCCCTAATAGGACTGTGAAGAAATTTTAGAATGAGAGTACTATTTTTTTTCTCCTACATCCATTCACTATTGAAATACCTGGAGTTTCAAAATAAGGGTATTTCTATAGTAACTCTCTTTGGTTGTGGGCATGCTGGCAGTGGACCAAAATCCCAGCCAAGTTTTGCAGTCGTAATTTTATTTTGATTTTAATTAGTATCAATTAGGACCAAAAAAATAGGCAGTCTAGATAAACAATGTGAAGTTGGCTTTAACAAGTAAATTAGATATTTTGCAGGGAAGGGGGGGGGGACCACTTCCTGTCTCTCCCCAACCCCCTGCTTCTCCCTGAGGCAGCTGCAGGCAACTTGCCTTTCCTGAGACGCCCAGCAGTGCCCTAACAGGATGGGCAGATCAGAGGTGGGAAACCTCGAGGCCTTTCTCCCTGCTGATGCCTGACACTTTCTAGCACGCAGTCCATGCCCCACAGAGGAAGACTCCGTTACTCTTCTGACTGTTAAATTCTTTAAGGTTTATAATGCAGAAACTACTGCAAAGTTCCTCTTCCGTGTCTTTCCTAGGCACGTGCATTCATGGCAACAAGAAATTCCCTATTGGAAGCCATCAGTGCCACCATGGCAAGGGTCTGACAGCTCTTGGTGAAGAGAGAGAGAGAGAGAGAGAGAGAGAGAGAGAGAGAGAGTGTGTGTGTGCATGGACACGCATCATACATGCCTGCACTAGGCATGTTTATGATGGTGTTACTGCTACAACCTGGTATGATATATGCCACACACACATCAAGATCAACCCATTCTTCCTCATAGATCCCATCTAACCAACTGGCACTGAGCTGTCTGTATTCGCTGACCTTTGCCAAGCTCTTGTGACCAGGGCCGACAGAAGGGACAGTCCACTTCGGTCTTGTCCTTTACTGAAGACACCAAATGGCATGACCTCATCACCTCCTGCCACTGGGCCATTTCTGCAGCTCGTCACACAGGCGGCTGAGAGGGGACACTTTACGGAGCATCTGTATATGCCCATCATGGGGCCTGGAGCCAACTTCAAACTATCCCCTGGATGCCGGTGAGCACAGAGTCAGCAAACAATGAACACCATTACGGTTCTATCATAGTTCCAGCATGGAGAGCTAATAAACTTCAAGGGAGAGCTGATGGCAAAGCGGAGCAGAAGGAAGGGGAACTCAAGTGCTATCGGTGTCTGAAACGTGACTTCATCCACGTGATAAATCACACAGTCACATCACTGAATTCTGAAGAATGGCCCAAAGTCAAACGCCTCAAAGGCCAGCATCCTCGAGGGTCTCTGCATGTGGCCTGGCACAGGACAGCTCTGGGCCAGTCCTCCACTAACTCTGCGGCTCTAAGGACGCTGCAAATAAAAGGCTGACTTCCTCTCTCTCTTCTTCTCTCCTCTTACAGTCTCTCCTCCCTACCTCTCCCCTCGGTTTGATGTGGTCCTGCCCCCTCCCATCTCTTGTAAACACCCAGAGACTGAACAGTCCAGACTGAAGCGGGCAAAGAGCGAGACACTGTTTCCACGACACAGACTCAGCCCTGGGGAACGAGGCACCTTTTGTCTCTCTCAGCTGAAAGTGCTCCTCACAGATCCCAGCTGACTTTAGGTCCTTCCCACAGCGCATCCAGTGCTTCCGGACAAAGCCCAGTGACCATGGCTCAGTCACTGTACCTTGGGGAAACACTGTGTCTATTTTAGGTTAGTTGGTCTTGAATAAAGGAAACCACAGGGAACC
>JAJIBD010035705.1:0-31605 GCA_021461705.1 Cryptotis parvus
TATCATCATTTTCAACGATTATCAGCACACTGTTCCCTTCTCTTTCTTACCTAGCCTTTGACTCTCACACATTTGTGGTACCCCAGGTTTTGAGATATCGTGCGGGTGTCCACCCACCAGGGGGATCAGGCTGTGTCCAGCTGTGGAGTCCGTACCAGAGAATGACTGTGGTTGTGTTGCAGGAGGTTTTCTGACTTCTGGGAGCCTGGCAGAGGACAGGCCAAGGAGCAAAACCTGTCCCCACCCCCAAGATGCCCCATCAGTCTAGCACAGGGCAGGCAGACATAGACTCTGTCCTGCACCTGAATACCTGGCGTCCAGCCGAGAGCCCCAGCAGCAGTTTTGGGTGGGGCCGCCAGGCCTTTGTGAAGGGAGCCGAGGTGGGGAGTTGGCCCCAGTCCAGGCTCCCATAAAAACCTGGTTGGCGTAGTTGCCGAGTCTCACAAGTCTGGGCATGAATTCGCCTTCTCTCTTGGGTCAGGCTGTGTTCAGCTGTGGAGTCTGGACCAGAGGATGACTGTGGTTGTGTTGCGTGAGGTTTTCTGACTTCTGGGAGCCTGGCGGAGACAGGCCAAGGAGCAAAAAACCTGCCCCCCAGCCCAAGACGCCCCATCAGTCTAGCACAGGAAGGGCAGGCAGAGAGGACACATTTTCTTAAATGTCATAAATGACTTCCTATGAAGCAAGTACTACATGAATATCAATGCTATAGCACATTCACACAGTAAAAACTGAGATTTATGTGTAAAGAAAAACAGAGGTCTGGAAAGTAGTCTCTAAATCAGAGCTAGAATTCACAATTGAGAAAATGTAAGCACTAAAGTATCACCATGTTTCAAAGAATTTAAGATGCAAGGATCATGGGATGGATCCTAATTTCAGAGGGACTAACATGGGAGGAAATTTCAAAAACTAAATTATAGAAAAGGATATTCACCATCAAAAGTCTATGACTGAGGGGCCGGAGCAATAGCACAGTGGGTAGGGCGTTTGCCTTTCACGTGGCCTACCGGGTTCAATCACTGGCATCCTATATGGTCCCCAAAGCATAGTCAGGAATAATTCCTGAGGGAGGATCCAGGAGTAACCCCTGAGCTTTGCCAGGTGTGACCCCCAAAAAAAAACAGTCTATGACTGAGAGTGTTCTGAAAGGGCTTTCTCTTATCTAAGAGCATTTCTCCTTTCAGAGGTGACTCAGGAAGTGCTGACCCTTAGGAATAACAAACACCCTTGCAGTAGAATTTCAGGGAGGTAGCTAAGTGGACTAGTTTCAGGACCTTGCATGCGCTTCTGAAATCACCTTTGATTTCCAGTCTAGATGACCTGTTCCCTATCCATGTCTTCCAATAAAAGATGACCGCCAGAAGTACAACTTAGATGAATTAATTGAGAGTGTTACTGTTTTACTACGGTTTCATAATTTACAATAGTACTGAAACCATTGTTTTATACTTGTAATGCTGCTACACAAATCCCTCCCAACAGTATGTGTAGATACTGCCTTCATTGTCCCATAATCTTTGACGCACCCCCTCCAGCTTCCCTTAAACTCCTTTTCCCCAGTTCTATCGATCATTCCTCAGGATTTGTCTTCAGTGAAGATTGCCTAATCCCTTACTTTGTAGTACTTATTTATTTAATTGTTTTAAGTTTTTTCAGAGGCCTCCAAAGCCCATTGGCAATTCTGGCTACCTAGATTGCGAGGACCCGAGGATGATGTACTGCTTGAGCCTTGCTAGCTCGGGGCCTCCCGGCGCCCTAAAGAGTTTTGGAGGCCCTGGCTATGGGGACTGAACCTGGGTGAGACACTTACTAGTAATACACCTTAACTATGTCTCGATATACCATACATATTCTGGATCCTGTGTTGTTTATTTTAAGGATGGAGGACTAAGAGAGACATCTGTAAGAAGTATGGGGAAACAACTTGTGGCAAAATTTGAGTTTGTGGCACTTATTTTGAGGTGGGATGTAGGAAGTGGGTATCTGCTCTGATATGGATGCTTTCAGGAAGAATAGTGAAAGAATAGTAAATTCAGGGTAGGATAGTGGGTAAGGCACTTGCCTTTTATGTGACTGATCTCTGGTCCCACGTATGATCCTTGAGCACTGCCAGGAGTGCTGAGCACAGGAGTAAGCTCTAAACACAGCCAGGAGTAAATCCCTAGAATGGAGAGATAGTAAAGAGGGGAGAGAGAGAGAAGAAAAGGAAAAGTGTCTGCTATAGAGGCAGGCTAGGGGAGGGAGTAGGGAATTTGAGGTCATTGGTAGTGGGAATAGGGCACTGATGGAGGGACGAGTGCTGGAATAATGTATGACTAAAACCCAATCATGAACATTTTTGTAATTTTGTATCGCACGGTGGTATAATAAAAAATAATCAACGAGGAAGGTTACTTCTGGAAACAACCAGAGTGCCCTAGAATCGATGACTGGATAAAGAAACTTTGGTACATCTACACAATGGAATACTATGCAGCTGCTAGGAAAAAATGAAGTTATAAAATTTGCCTATAAATGGATGGACATGGAGAAGATCATGTTGAGTAAAATTAGCCGGAAGGAGAGAGACAGATACAGAATGACTGCATTTATTTGCATGACATAAATATACATGTACATATTATGATACCAATATCCAAGGTCAAGTGAAACATGTATCAGGAGGTCTTGTCAAAGGTGGAAATTATCATAAATGTGTGGGAGTCAGAGGCTAGGCAAGACAGGAAATGGAACAGTGTGCTAACAATTGTCGAGGGTACTAATACCAACCTAGAACTGAGCATTAAATACAGGCAAAAAGATACACATGACAACCCTTTAATGTATGTTCTGTAATATAGTCTGGAAGGGAAGGAAAAGAGAAAGAGAGAGAAAGGGAAAGAAATAAAGAACCTGCCATGGAGGCGGGCTGGGGAAGAGGGGAGGTGTTGGAGGACAGGTTTAGCTAACCTGGGAGCTTTGCTGTTTTGCCCACTCCCAGCTTAATCTATTTAATCCAAGGTTCATTCTAATGAGAACTCTCTTCTATGTAAACACTGCTAGAGGGTGGCAGTTATATAAGTCACCTTGATTGAATAACTTCTGACTTATACATCTACTAAGACTTCTATGTTTTCTAGGTTGGGCACAGCTCCTCTTTATACCCACTTCACCCAGCGTGGGACAGTTAGAATTTACCAGGAGACTACCACCCTGGCTATGCTGAGACTATAGGAAGACTATTTAGGAAGACTATAGGATCATACTAGTTTGCTCTAAGCAGGCGAGTGTAACCCTTTCAGTACACGAGAGCAAGATACTCAGAATCACCCTGGTGCAGATAATAGTAAGGACCTTGTGGGTACCATCTAGATTACATGAAGCTCATGAAGTTTAGATGTATTACTTTCTACCAGCCCCTTTCTTCTCTCTCTCCAGTGTTTTACATAAGAGATAATCTCGGGATTAGTCCTTGGTGTAACCTTTGTTTATACCTGCAATAGGGTGTGGCACTGCTCTTCTACATTCTGTGTATATAAGGGGACTGACTTGAGGCCCCTTGGCCTTTTGGCTTTCGGCTTCTGGCCCCCTGTGGCTTTTGGCTTTTGGCTTTTTGCTCTTTGGCCTTTTTGCTCCTTCTTCTGGGTAGGACTCAGCTCGGGTGAGAGCCTCTCTCTTTGGTGGGAGACTTAGGCTTTTTGTATGGTCTAAGTTCGGACCAGAGCTAGAGTTTGTTCATTATATTGGAGTGCTGTGGAAGAGCTTTTGTACTATTAAAAGCCTTTTTTGGAACTGCACCGGACTCGTGAGGTAGAAGAGAACATCTGTCCCTGACACTGTTAGGGACCTCGGCGGATACCCGACAGGGAGGGAACCAGGGACATTGGTGGTGGGAGACGGCCACTGGTGGAGGGATGGGTGCTGGAACACTGTATGACCAAAACCCAAATATGAACTTTTTAATTGTATATCTTTGTAATTGTATATCTCACAGTGGTATAATAAAATACTTTAAAAAATAATCAATGAGATGAGAAATCAATGATTTTACATCTGAATAAATTTTACCTAGAAGGTAAGAAAAATGAAGGCAACCCAAATCTGGACTCACTCCTGTTAGTCAGAGGAAAAGTTGTTTGATCATTTTTATAGTATGAGCATTCATGCTTAGTCCATCTTCAGCTATAACAGAGTGATTTGGCTTTTGTCCTGATCTGTCACATGGTCTTAGAGTGATGTCAGTGTTCTATGAAATCGCTGGTATTCAACAGGAGAGTGAGGCCTAGCCATGTCAGCCAGCTCAGCCCCTGATTGTTTGGCTATTTTACTTTTTCACCTTCCTAAAAAGCTCTTTCTTGAATCATCTTGCTCCATTAAAAAATAATGTCAGTTATAAACTGTCAGCATGTTAAGGGTTTTATTTTAGATGAGCTAATAAGACTCAATCTTGGACTCTATAATAGCCAATCTCTTTGTTTAATACTGAAAGGAATTGCACTGATATTTTACCTCCCCAAGAATATGTGATCTTCAGTCACCATAACAATCAATACTCTGTTTCAGCAAAAGCAATAATCCATGTGCTTATCAGTTAATTCTTTCCCAGTCACACCATATACATGCTCTCTTGCTCTCTCTCTATATATTTCTTTTATATATGTACATATATATTCATATATATGCACATATTATTTATAACAAAGATATATATGTGTCAGACATATGACAACGAAAAGTAGTTACTGATTGATAATTCCCTGAAAAAAGTCTGTGCTTGGTCAATAAAATTCATAATGGATGCTAAAAGAGGAAATACAATTTTCTAAAGGCTTATGATTTTACATGTCAGTTCCTTCAGCAGGCACTAATTATATTGATTATTACAACATATATATTGGAATGGTATTAATAAAGTCATGACCTTTTTGTTGGGTTATTACATGTGAATTGAACCATCTGTGTTATTGTTTTCACTTATTGAACTTATTTAAACACAGTGGGATTCTACTCAATTTTTTAACAAAGATGTTCAAGTTAATTTCTTCCTTACTCTATCCTAAACCCACCACTAATGCAACTATGGACAACAATTATTTCAAATCTAAGCTGCTTGAGTCTGTCCTAAGCAGTCACTGTATAATTTATTGTATATTGCTTGTTAGAGCTAATTTACTAAATACGGTAGAGAAATATATTCTTAGCAGAAAGTTAATGAGGATTATTCAATCTCATACTAGACACATTGTGCCATTAAGGCCTTTATATAAGAAATTACTGATATGTCATTACAGAATAGACATTGTGACTACAATATTTGCTATAGGGTGCCTTATACTTACATCTATTAAATGTTCTGTGACACTTGGTATATCAACACCAGAGATGTTGCACAGCCACAGGAATTCCAGAGACTGTAACTGAGTTATTGGTCTCTTTTGAGATTTATACATGAGTCTCTGGATCATGGCCAGTAGATGAGATTACTTTTGGCACCTGAGACAGTTCATGGATGCAACCACTGACCTTCTGAAGAAGAGGAGATGGGGGGGAGGAGGCCTATGATTTTATTATTCACTGACTCCTTAAGGTTAGAGACAATATTAATTAGCATAAAATAGGAAATAGGGTAGATTAGTGATTGCCAAGTCTAAGGTAAAAGAAATATATTTGCAGAATGAAAATATTCTGGGATTAGGTGGTGGTGGTACGTGCACTAACAATGCAAATATAAATTTAGAAGGAAAACATTTTCATTTTATGGTAAATAAATTGTACTTAATTTATATACAAGTGTTTTGAAGAAGTGAAAGCAAGTGAAATCAAATATCATCTTTTCTTTTTTCAAATAATATCTTAGATTTGTTAGGCATTGGTAGATTTGGTACTTTTCCTTTTTAGCCATAAATTGTAGTTTTCAAAGACAACAGAAAAGAGATAGGAGTCAAAGATTGTACAGCAGGTAAGGTGTTTGTTTGCCTTGTATGTGGGCCTGATCAAAGCCAGACCAGGATTTGATCTATGACATCACATATGGTGCCCTGAGCCCTACAAGGAGTGGCCCCAAAATAAAATAAAACAAAATACAAAAAAAAGGGTGTTATCATTGTGACAAGTTATTTCTCAAGTATTCAATATTCTGACACCAGTCCCAAGACCAATGTGCCCTTACTGCCACCAAAGACCACCAAAGATCTTTTAGGGCCTCTTAAAAACAGATTTGATATTGGTAATCAAAACTTCTCTAGATGAAGGTAACCAAGAATACTGGTAACAGTGGCTCACCTGATCTACCAAATATGTATAGGAATGTAGACTTTCTCAATACAATATCATCGGGTGAACAGGGACATGCTATATTTTGCCTTTCTAATAGAAAGATTTTCCTGGGTCAAGCATTCCTTGTTATGCAGCAGTTATGTGTAACTAGGTCAAGAAGTCAACATGATGAACGACCTAAAGCCTGAGCTACACAGGAGGAAAAAAGCGGCATGGAATGCCTTCAAAAGTATTGAAGAAATAGCTAAAAGGACAAAGAACCTCCAGCTCCAGGCACATCTCTTCAACTCCACTGTTCTCCCTGCATTAATGCCTCAGAGACTTAGGCCCTACAAAAGCAGGATGAGAACGCTATTTGGGTCTCCCAAGAGGAATCGAAAGAGCTATGCTTGGAATATCACGCCTCACTCAAGTGAGAGAAGGAATCGGAGCTCCAACCTCCATCACTGTTCCAGAGTCAGGGATGCTGTCTCGTTTGCTAAGGCATCAAAAATCAGATGGACTGGACATGTAATGCAATTTGGAGATGACTGCTGGACTAGAGCTGTTACCGACTGGATCCCAGGGATGTCAAAAGATCACGTGGCCGCCCACCTACAAGATGATCAGACTTCTTCGTCAAGACCCTGAGTGAATGGTTTGAGGCTCTTCGTATTCCTGAAGCAACCAGATGCCATTGAGCTACACTGGCATGTGATAGGGTCAAATGGAAATGTTATTGGCATCCACTCGAGAAAATCGATGAACAACAGGATGTCAAGTGATCAAGTGATAAAATAGGAAGATTTTAATTTTAGTAAATCAGTTCATTGTGCTTGCAGAGAGAATTTGTCTTTTAAAGTATTTTACGGCAGAGCCTGGCAAGCTACCCGTGTTTTATTTACTTGTTATGCCAAAAACTAGTAACTATTATGGACCTCAGTTCCATGGCCTGAAGAATGGTTTCGGGCTCCACCTGTCCCTGGAGCAAGCAGATGCCCTTGGGTTACACTTGCTTGTGACAGGATTTATGGAGATGTTACTAGTGCCCACTCGAGCAAATCGATGAACAATGGGAAGACAGTGATATCAATTCTGGCAAAAGTCTAAATCAAAAAATACTTCTACAAGTAGTTTTATTCCTCTTTCCAAGAGGGATTCATATTTTTAAAAATTATTGTTAAAATTTTTCTCTAATTTCAGGCACTATGATTTAAAATACTGTTAAGGATAGAGTTCTATACATACAACATTCCAACACTTGTATCCCCTCTCTTTTCCCCCACTGTCCTTCCGCCACCATGGTAAGGTCAGTTCTGCAGACCAGTTCTCAGACTCTAACCTTTGGCCATTTGTTGTTCCCTTACTATGCTTCTGTATACCTCACGTCTGTCTATCATATATGAGAATGATCACTCTTTATCTGTCCCTCTCCTTATTCTGCTGAGCATGATACTCTCTATTTGTTGGATGACAAGTCTAGTTAGCTTGGAAGCTTTGCTGTTTTATCCACTCACAGCTTAATCTATTTACATATTCTTAAGCCAAGGTTCATTCTAATGAGATCTCTCTTCTATGTAAACACTGATAGAGGGTGTGGCAATTAAAGAAGTCACCTTGAGCTGAATGAGTAACTTCTTTTTTATTTATTTATTTATTTATTTATTTATTAGCAGTAAAGTAAAACTGGTTTATTATGGAGGCTTTAGGACCGGGTAAGGAGGAGGGAAAGTGATAGAGAGAGTACACATCTCAAGAGGAGGGATGCGGGCTGCTCCAAAGACTGAGAGCGAGCAAGCTGAATGAGTAACTTCTGACTTATTATACATCTACTAAGACATCTATGTTTTCTAGATTGGGCACAGCTCCTCTTTATACCCACTGCACCCAGCATGGCACAGTTATAATTTACCAGGAGTCACCCTGACTCTTAATGAGTAATTTATGTCTTGATCACTTGATCACTTGATCACTTGACTTCCCGTAGATCATCGATTATTCGGTGGGCACCAGTAACATCTCTCAATATGTCCTGTCACATGCGAGATAGCCCAAGGGCATCTGCTGGCTTCAGGAACATAAAGAGCCTCAAACCATTCCATCAAGTAATGGGAATGAGGTCTATAATTGTTACTGGTATTTTGCATGTCAAATACGACACGGGAAACTTGCCAGGCTCTGCTGTGTGGGTGGGATTATCTTGTAGTCACCTCAAAACTTATTTATTGATGAACCGCATGACTGCAAGCAACCACGTGAGACAGGCTGTGATCAGCTCTTCTACTGGGTGGAGTTCTGACGAGAGGGAGTCCGGATATGGAAAATGGCAGCCCTCATGGTGTGGGGTTCCTCTGGCTTATTGCAAGGCTCTGCTGGGGAGGCGGACCAGGGCTAGAACCCGCCATCCCTCCCCGACGCCTTGTGATCAGCTGGGCACAGGGAGAGCAAGTAGCAGCTCTGCCCCATGTGTGAGTCTCTGTCTTATTAATTAATTAATTATTAATTTATTATATAATTTCTGTCTTATTATATATCTACTAAGACTTCTACGTTATCTAGATTGGGCGCAGCTCCTCTTTATACCCACTGCACCCAGTGTCGACAGTTAGAATTCACCAGGAGACTACCACCCTGGCTATGTTAAGACTATCATTTAAAATTATAGGAAGGATCATACCAGTTTGCTCTCAAGCAGGTGAGTGTGACCCTTTGAGTTTACAGAGAACAAGATACTCAGAAGTGAATACCAAAGTGATACCAAAGTGAATCCGACCAGAGAGAAACTCCTTCTCTGGTGCGATCCTCTTTAGTGGGAGACTTGGGCCTCGTGTATGGTCTAAGTTTTGACCAGAGCTAGAGGTCTTCTATTATATTGGATTGCGGTGGTAGAGCTTGTTCCAAAAGGTAAAAGCCTTTTGGAACTGTGCCAGACTTGTGAGTTTTCATCTGTTCCCTGGCTGCCTCGGAGGTAGAGAGAACTTCTGTCCTGATACTGTTGGGGACCCCAGTGGCTCCCTGACATCTATTCACATAGCAGCAACTGTATAGTTTCTTTTCTTATAGCTATTACTCCATTGTGTATATATGCCACAGTTTTGTTTCTCAGTCATCTGTTCTTGGACACTAGGATGTTTCCATATTTTCACAGCACTATTTAATGCTTCAGTGAGCACAAGAACACAAAGGTCTTTTTGGATAGTGAAACTGGTACATCATATAAAAACTCTCTAAGCTTTTTGAGAAGTGTGCATATTGTTTTCCAAAAAGGTTGCACCAGTTGACGTTTCTCCCAGCAATGAAGTATTGGATGAGGATTCTTTCTTCCCTGCACCCAGTGTAACTATATGTTTTAAAATCTATTTGATGTACTGGTGCCAGTCTCATTAGTGTGAAGGGACATCTCATTGTTTTGAATTGCATTTCCCTGATGATAGGGATACAAGCATTTTTTCATATGTGAATTGGCCATCTGTAGGTCTTCTTTGCGGAAGTTTCTCTTCATCCCTTCTCCACATTTGTGGATGTGGTTGGTGGTTTTTCATTTATTAACTTTTTACAGGTGGTTTATATATTTTGCATATTAACCCTTTGTCAGATGAGAGGTGAGAAAATATTTTCTACCAGTCTGTGGGTGACTTTTATCTCTGCCATTGTTTCTTTTTTGTTTGTTTTGGGAGGCCACAGCTGGAGGTGCTCAGGGATTACTATAGGCTCTGCAGCAATGAATTACTACTGGTAATGCTTGATGAGATGGAGGGGACCATATGGGATGCCAGGGCTTGAACCTGGCTCTGCCATGTGCAAAGCAAGAGACCTACCAGATATACTATTGCTCTGCTCCCAAATTCTAGTCATTGTTTCTTTTGCACTACAGAAACCTTTAATTTCATGCAGTCCCACTTATTTATCTTTGCTTTCATTTGCTTAGCCAACAGTATTGAATCACTGAAGATGACACTAAATTCTATGTAATGTGGGTTCTGCCTATTTTTCCACAGCATAGTTTATGACTTAAGGTCTGATATAGTATTTTTAATCCATATTGAATCAAAGTTTGTGCATAGTCTGAGATAGGGGTCTAAATTTTTTTTTACATACAATTGACCAGTATGTGAAAACTGGTCACCATTTTCTAACACCATTTGTTAAGGAGGATTTCTTTGCCACACTTCATGCAAAGGACATACATATATATATTAAGATCTGAAACAAGGGCCGGAGCGATAGCCCAGCGGGTAGGGCGTTTGCCTTGCACGTGGCCGGCCCATGACGGCCAGGGTTCGATCCCCCGGTATCCCATATGGTCCCCCGAGCACCGCCAGGGAGTAATTCCTGAGTGCAGAGCCAGGAGAAACCCCTGAGCATTGCTGGGTGTGACCCAAAAAGCAAAAAAAAAAAAGATCTGAAACAAGGACAAATTTGGGAGGTGGGAGACAAAACACTATTCCCATAGTATTCAGAGGCTATTCCTGGCTCTGTTCTGAGGAGTAATACCCCGCTGTGCTCCGGGAAACAGGCACCAGGGTTGGCTTCATGAAAGGTGAATTACTTACCTTCTGTAGTATCTTTAAACCCCAGGAACATGATTTCTTAAATTTTCCTGAGAAAAAAAATTTGAATGCTTACTATCAGTTTAAAGTTATTAATCTTAAATGTTAAGCAGGCACAGGTATTAGAAATTTCTGTGTATTTTGTGTTTTAAAAAAATTAGAAGATCTCAGATAATAAGTGCATTGATAGAAATCCAATTCAAAGGAAATTTATAAATTAAATGCCAAAAAAAAACTTTACTAAAGGCTCAGATTGCTAAGCGATGTGCTAAAATAAGATGATCTCTCTGATAGTTACAATTGTAGGAAGATATAATGTCTTATCTAAGTCTCATCTATGCCTGACTCTTTTTATTTGACCTTGGACAGCATTCTGATTTGTGGGGTGAGGATTCCCAACAGTGTTCAGCTGGCCCAGGGACCACTCCCAGCAATAGTCAATCAACCAGACTGCATGGTTGCATCGCGAGGCCCAAGGTGAGATGCTGCTGGGGCCCTAAGGCGGTGGTGAGACTGCCAGAGTCACAGCAGGCAGTGCTTGGGGATGAGGGAGAGATGATGTGATATTGGTGATTCAACTGTGAACCAAAAGAGTGCAAAACATGCACCCCTAACCCCTGAGCTCTCGCTGGCACCTTGACAATATTCTTTACAGTGTTATCACTGTATCACTGTCTTCCCGTTCATCTTTGATTTGCTCGGCGGCACCAGTAATATCTCCATATGACCTGTCTCATACAAGTAGAGCCCAAAGGAACCTGCTTGCTCCAGGAACATAAAAGAGCCTCAAACCATTCCATCAGGTCATGGGAATGAGGTCTATAATTGTTACTGGTATCTGGCATATCAAATACGACACGGGTAACTTGCCAGGCTCTGCCGTCTTGGTAGCATACTCTTGTAGTCATCTCAGAAGTCTCTAAAGTTCAGGATTCAGAGAATAGTGAATCAAACCTATATTTCTACTTTAATGATAAGACATTTGACAAGTCTATATTGGTTTTAATCCCTGCAAGAGTAAAATTGCTATTGCAGCTTTATTAGGCATTAGATGTTTTACAGAGTAGAAAAAAATAGAATTTCTGAAACCATTCTACTTTTGCAGATTAAAAACTGCAGCTTAAACACAAAATTCACAAAGTTTGGAAAGAAAATAGTAAAAACTAGAAATGAGTCATTCAAGTTTTCTTTATCATTATTTCTGCAACGGAAATCTTCAGACTACCGCACAGTGCTTTGTGGTTTTCAGATGGCCCAAATGTTTTGTGCTCATATTAGGTCAGCTTTGGGTCTTTTCTCGTTTCTTATTAATGAAAGGGCACATTAATTATTTAATTATGTTCATTTTCAAGTGTCCCTCTGAATTGTCAGTTCATTAGATAATTTAGAAGGCAAATCTTTTCAGATAAACATGTCACTCAAATGAGAATGATCAGAGTCAAAGGAAAGTTTTGTCTTAATTACTAGACAAAGAATTCAACAAAAGGGTAACAATAATCATTTTCATGTTGGTACCTGCAATCCTATTTCAGTTTAGCTTTGTTCCCCCACTTGTAAGAATTAAAATCAGAAAAGGATACTTAAAATATTTATGGCATAAGTGCTACAATCCTGGGTGACTTTTTACATTTTCATGCCCTGTCATGTTAATGGAGTATTTTTAATGATGTAAGTAAATTTCACAAAATCAAAGGTAAACAAGAATACTAATTTCATTGTAGAAGATTTAAAAAATCACTTTTTCACTGATCACCTAATATTACAAGCCATTTTTTAATTTTCATTTGTGTTTTTATTTTCATTTCCTCAGCTGATGAATCTGAGGTCTAGTTTTAAGTGGAACATGACCTTTAAGAATCTTGGCTATCAACACTTAGACCACTGAGAAGACTAGACACCACTATACCAATCATTTTGTGTGAAGAAATTCCAGGCCTCAGACAATTGTCCAGAATTCCTATGAGGTCCTAACCCCCCCCCATCACTGTATCACTGTCTTCCCGTTCATCATCAATTTGCTCGAGTGGGCCCCAGTAACATCTCCATATGTCCTGTCTCATGCTAGTAGAGCCCAAGGGCATCTGCTTGCTCCAGGAACATAAAGAGCCTCAATCCATTCGGAATGAGGTCTATAATTGTTACTGGTATTTGGCATATCAAATACAACACGGGTAGCTTGCCAGGCTCTGCCGTGCAGGTAGCATACTCTTGTAGTCATCTCTAAGTCCAGCATTTATTGATGAACCGTGCGGCTGCAAGCCGGCGCTAGAGCCAGGCTGTGATAGGCTGGTCTGCTGGACCAGTTAACTCCATAGTAGTTAACCTATGGAGTTAACCTAACCCCCATAGGTTAAAAAAAATTATTAAATAAATAGCTCATTTCCTTAAGGAAGATAAAAATCAATGGTTTTTTATCTCAGAGTTCCTACTGCCCTCATTACCACCTAAGATCTCCATTTCCCTTCCAGACCTTCTTTGTCTCACAGGAAAGTACTTGGGTACACTAAGGCAGTGCAAAATGATTAATGATGGAACATGACTAAGACATAAAAGAGTAAGACACAAAGAGTAATATACCAAAGGTGGGCACCAAGTAGCAAGTCTAGCTTGGACCAGCAGGTGCAGTTCATTGGTATAAAGTCTGAAACCACAAGAAATAGGAAAGCAAAGTCACTGAGTACAGTGAGCTGGCAGCTGATGGTTGAACTTGCAGTGGGGAGGCTCCCAATCACCACCAGAAGCTTTCTGTGCCCACCAGGAATAATGGGTCAAGTGTTTGGGATGTGAGTGGGGTGCTTAGATCTGGATTTTGGAGCCCAGTCAAGTTTGTGGGCTAGATAGTCCCATCAGGGAACCAACTTCCCAAAAGATGGTTTACCCTTTATCCAGCCACTTCACAAACATCCACAGACGGTGGATATCAGCAAACTCAGTTGCATATCAGAAAGTTAGAGGAAACCCTAACATTTTGTCAGTCTAATGCTTTTCAAGTGGGGACATGAGTCTCAGAGAGATTATTATTTACCCAAAGGATCTGTTGGAAGTAGAAGCCAATTCTCTTGATTCATAAAGCTACAGAGCATCTCATATTCATCTTGAGTGACCACAAGATCACTTGAGTGACCTCAACATCGCCTCCCCCACTGCCTCCTGAAAAACACCAAGATATGGAACCAACATCTATTGAAGATAGCAGTATGTAACCAAAAGATTGCCTTCTATGAACGAACCTCTCTTGCTGCTTCAGTTGTCTCAGGCTCCATTTCCAAACAACAGCTCCAAGACCAGGAATTGCAGGTCCCATGGGTTAGAAAGCTCTCTAGGAAACTTGAAAGGGTGGGGTAGGCTGAACACAGAAGGGAGTGAAACAAGAGAGAGTCCAGAGAACTCCTGTGGAAGCCTCAGAGTGTCTTGGAGCAGAAGTTCGTCTCAGAGTTGTTGTTCCTCCTATATGAGGTAATAGAATTTATGTTTTATGCCTCTGCCTCTTGCTGAAAGGCCTCTACAGTGGCTTAAACTCCAGGGTACACCTCGCTCCTCCACATATAAGCAAGGATACTTCAGAGCAGCACAACAAGCTTCTGCAGCATGCTAATGAGGGCTTTTCAAAGGCACAAATACCAGAAGAGGGACCCACAAAATAGGATGAGGGGCCTATTTTTGTGCTAGAAAGATTCACAGTACTCCCCAAACAGCAGTCTAATCCTGCCAGACCATTTCCCTAGCTCTTTATAAATCAAATAAAGTAAGTATATAGAGTTGAGAGAGACATTCTGGAAATGAGTTCCCAGAGTAGATGTGGTTCAAGTGGTAAAGCACGTGTCCTGTAGGACCAAGACAATGGTCAATCACTAGCATTGTGTGCTCCCCAAACACCACCTGATATGGCCCCCACAAACATGAATTTCTCAAGTCAGAGCATAGTCCCCTGCACCTTTTTCTATAAAGATAATACGTATTTTGGGCTTTAAAGGTCATAAAATGTCTGTTGTAACTACACCACTCTCTAGCAGACAGTACATTAGATTTGGCCCACTAAATGTATTCTGCCAGCCACTGCCCCGCCACAGTGACTACCAGATTCAACTGTAAGAAAGCTATGTAAGGACTATAGAGATAGTACCAGGGTAAGGTACTTGCTTTGCACATAACTGACCTGGGTTCAATCATGAAACCCCTAATTCCTGCCAAAAGCAATCCATAAGCGAAAGTGCCAGGAGAAACCCTGAGCATCACTAGGTGTGAAACAGAAAAGAGGAAGGAAGGAAGGCAGGAAGAAAGGGCGGGGCGGTGGCGGGCAGGCAGGCAGGCAAAGAAAGAAAAGAAAGCTATGTAAGACCAGAGAGAGAAAGAGAGAGAGCTCAGTGCAACCCATACTCAAACCCTGGTACCTGATTACCACTAAGTGTGGCCCACAAGACTCCAAACAGACGCACCCGCTTGGTTGGTATCTTGAGGAGTGGTTGCAGGTCCTAAGCACCACATGGGAAACCACAATAGAAAAGATAAGAAAAGAGAGCTATGGAATTTTTATGAACAGCTTAGAACATAAAGAAACAAACAGATATGTATATAAATCACAAACTGATTTATTTTAAGAATGTCTTAGGTTTTCAATGAATTTATGAATAAATTTTTAAAAACTCTGATTTTTTTAAAAGTTGATTTTGTTTTTAAATGTTGTCACAATCCTCCAAGTTATTTTCCACCACCCCCGCCCCCCCCTTTTGCAAGACTCTGCTCCTGATCAAACTGTGTCCTCTGAGTGGTGGTGATAGCGCAAGCCATGTGGCTGTTCAGCATCCATTAGCAATGAAGCTACATGGAATTTGCCAATGAATAGCAGAGTGCACAGAGAGAGAGAGAGAAAGAGAGAGAGAGAGAGAGAGCCCACAATCTCAGGAGCCATGTGATAAGCCTGCTTCAACATGCTTGACACCAGGTGTTTCAGGAAATTTGCAAAGATTGCTTATCTTTTTGAGTTGAAAAGCAAAATTTTCATTTCAACAGAAGAGAATTCAGGACAAAGAGAGACTTTCAAGTATTTCCAGCCCTAGCCTGAAGCATTCAGTTTGGTTGTTTCAAAAGAGATTTGTGCCCATTTGTACCAGAGCTGTGCTTGTCACCACCTGAGGCATTTTGAAAAGTATGACCATGTCAAATAGCAACGTTCTGTTATGACTGAGTTAAAAAGTGTAGTTAGATGGGACCATGGTCAGCTTTAAAAACCAAACAAACAATAGTCTATTTTGATGAGAAGACCAAAGACTAAAGTTGGTACCTCTCTCTAATCAGGTTCTCACCCAAAAGTGCAGAAATTAGGGAGCAGGAAGTAGAAAGAGAGACGTATGAAATTTAATTAAAAGTCTTCAGAGTTAGATTTGCCTAAAATGGATGGATATTGAGAGTATCATGTTGAGTGAAATTGGTCAGAATGACTACATTCATTTGTGGGATATAAAAAAAATAGTATAAGGGGCCGGAGCAATAGTCCAGCAGGTAGGGTGTTTGCCTTGCAAGTGGCCGGCCCTATGCCTGCCTGGGTTCTATCCCCGGCATCCCATATGGTCCCACGAGCACTGCCAGGAGTAATTCCTGAGCAAAGAGCCAGGAGTAACCCCTGAGCATCGCCAGGTGTGACCCAAAAACCAACAAAAAAAGTATAAGACTAATATCCAAGGTCAGGCAAAACAGGGACCAGGAGGACTTGTCAGTGGTTGGAACCTACCACAAGTGTGTGGGAATCAGAGGTTAGGTAATATAGAGAAGGGATCGCTGTGCCAATAATTGTTGGAAATGGTAACACCAGACAAGAACTGAGCACTGAACATAGGCAAAGTGATATACATGATAACCTCTAAATATGTGTATTGCAAGTCACAATGTGTAAGAAAAAGGAAGAGAGAAAAAGAGGGAGGGAGAGAGAAAAATAAGGAAGAAGAAAAAGAAGAGAAGAAGAGGGAAGAAGGAAGAAGAAAGATGATGATGAAGAAAAGGAAGGAGAAGAGGAAGAAGATGAGGAGGAGGAAGAAGAAGAAGAAAGAAGAAGAAGAAGAAGAAGAAGAAGAAGAAGAGGGAGAGGGAAGAAGAAGAAGAAGAAGGAGGAGGAGGGAGGAGGAGGAGGAGGAGGAGGAGGAGGAGGAGGAGGAGGAGGAGGAGGAGGGCCGGATAGCCCAGCGGGTAGGGCGCGTTTTGCCTTACGCGCCGTGCCGGCCGGGTTTTGATCCCGGCATCCCATATGGTCCCCGAGCACCGCCAGGAGTAATTCCTGAGTGCAGAGCCAGGAGTAACCCAGGCATCGCTGGTGTGACCCAAAAAGCCAAAAAAGAAGAAGAAGAAGAAGAAGAAGAAGAAGAAGAAGAAGAAGAAGAAGAAGAAGAAGAAGAAGAAGAAGAAGAAGAAGAAGAAGAAGAAGAAGAAGAAGAAGAAGAAGAAGAAGAAGAAGAAGAAGAAGAAGAAGAAGAAGAAGAAGAAGAAGAAGAAGAAGAAGAAGAAGAAGAAGAAGGAAGAAGAAGAAGAAGAAGAAGAAGAAGAAGAAGAAGAAGAAGAAGAAGAAGATGAAGAAGAAGAAGAAGAAGGAGAAGGAAGGAGAAGGAGGAAGGAGAAGGAGGAAGAGAGAAGAAGAAGAAGAAGAAGAAGAAGAAGAAGAAGAAGAAGAAGAAGAAGAAGAAGAAGAAGAAAGAAGAAGGAAGGAGGGAAGGAGGAGGAGGAGGAGGAGGAGGAGGAGGAGAACACGACAACAGCTGGGAGAAACGGGAGGGTATCTGGGGAAATTAGTATTGGGAAGAGTACAATGGTAGAGGGATGAGTGCTTGAACACTGTATGACTGAAACCCAATCATGAAAAGCTTTGTAATTTTCTATCTCATGGTGGTATAATATTTTTTTAAAAAGTCTTCAGAGGGGCCTGAGCAATAGCACATCAGGTAGGTCGTTTACCTTGCAGACAGTCAACCTAGGTTTGATCTCCAGCATCCCATATGGTCCTCCCAAGCACTGCCAGGAATAATTCCTGAGTGAGGAGCCATGACAAGCCCCCTGAGCATTACTGGGTGTGACCCAAAAAGAAAATAAATAAATAAATAAATAAATAAATAAATAAATAAATAAATTTTAAAAAGCCTTCAGAGTTAGAGTTGAGAGATAGTAAAATCAGTAGAGCACTTGTCCTGTATGTGTCTGACCTGAGTTCAATCCCCAGCACCCCACATAGTCCTTGTGAGCCCACCAGCAGCAATCCCTGAGCACAGAGCCAAGAGCAATTCCTGACACATTTGGGTGTGATCCAAAAAAATAGGGGTCTGGGAATGTGGCTTAGTAGTAGAACTCTGCATGTGCTAGGTCATGACTTTAATCCAGATTCCTAGTAATATCCCACATGCTGAGTTTGGTCCCAGCATCCCAAGTGTGCCAACCCCCATATCACAACAATAACAGCAAAGGGAAGGGGGTGGGGGCTGGGGAAAGAGAAAGGACTTAGGAAGCTTAATTACTCCTCATGCTGCTGGGAGTTTAGATCCTAAGAGATTTTGAGTAGTTTATGAGTGGAAGTTACCAGTGGGGGGAAAATATCCGACACACTTATATGATTTAATATAGGTAAAGTATTTGCATCAGGACTTGTGGTAGTCTCTAGGAAGCAGATATTGAAGTCGAATTAGAAGTGCAAAAGATTATTGGGTGCAATTTGTATAAAAGCTAAAAGAAGATAGAAGAAAAATGGGTCAAAGAAAGTCTTTAGACCAGGATGCAAATCTGAAAGCATGTCTGTCAATCCTAGAGTCAGAATAGACTGAAGTAGAAGTCAAGATTAGAGACAGTGCAAGACCATGAAAAGTGTTCAGACTCGGTCTATTAGAAGACTCAATAAGATTATCTGATGTATTATGTATAACACATGTATAAAACATGTGAGAGGAAAATGCACTAGGGGAAAGTTCTGTATACTAGTTCTCTATTGCTCTGTAATGGACAACCCCTAGTGTATAGAACTGTGGGGGTGAGAAATGGGTATTGTCTTACACGGACTAATTTTCAACTTGCTATGGAAGTCATAGAAAAATAATCCACTGGACATGGAGAGATTCATGTTGAGTGAAATTAGCCAGAAGGAGAGAGACAGATATAGAATGACTGCATTTATTTATAGCATGACATAAATAAATAAATATATATATGTATATATATGTACATTTTATGATACCAATATCCAAGGTCAGGTGAAGCATGGATCAGGAGGTCTTCTCAAAGGTGGAAATTATCACAAACATGTGAGAGTCAGAGGCTAGGTAAGATAGAGAATGGAACAGTGTGCTAATAATTGTTGAAAGTGCTAATACCAACCTAGAACTGAGCATTAAATACAGGCAAAAAGATACACATGATATCATTTTAATGTATGTATTGTAGTCCACAATACATACATTGAGACTATCTGAGTTCATCATGGCCACCAAGACTATTCATGGGAACTCACAGTTTCAGAAGGCTGAAGCGAAACGTTGGACATGGGAGTCTCCTGGCGGACAGTTCCACAATGAAATTGACCACATCATCTTCAATCGACGGTTTTGTCTGACCGATGTTGCTGTCGTCCCCAAATTCCAAACAGGATCGGACCACCGTCTCCTTCGTGCAAAATTCTACTTCCCATAACGGGGAGAAAAAGCTGCAAAGTTTAAGAAGAGAACTCCCAGAACGACCACCAACTGGGAACTCTTTGGCACCATTGCAGCAACATGGGAAGATACCATCATTGACGACATCAATGAAGAATACAACCGACTGGTTCAGCACCTCCATGATTGTGCGAAGAATGCAGAGAGAGAGAGAAAGACACAAAAGGACGCTTGTCTTCAGAAACTCTTCAGCTCATTCGCCAATGTGGCAAGGCGTGAGCCTCAGGAGACCAAAAGCTAACGTCCAAGCTTGCTAAACAGTGCAGAGAAGCGATAAAAGAAAACCTCAAAGACAGAAGAGCAGAAATACTGGAAGATGCAGCAGAGGCCGGGAAAAGCATTCCGCACCGCCCGCCTGTCCTTCGCCAACTATAAGACCAAGATGACTGCCCTCCGACGCCCTGATGGATCTATCACATCTTCCAGAAAGGCAATGGAGAAGATTATCCATGACTTCTACTCAAATCTCTTTGATAGCCACATCCACCTGCCCACATACCAAATTCCACAGGATGGATATGTCATTCCCAACGTTCTCCCTTCTGAAATCCGACATGCCATCTCGTCGGTAAAGAAGGGAACAGCACCAGGCCCAGACAAAGTCAGACCCGAACACCTGAAGAATCTGCCGTCGGTACTCATCAATACACTAGCTCGGCTCTTCACACGCTACCTGTCAGAATGCAAGGTGCCCTCCCAATGGAAAACCAGCAGGACAGTTCTACTGTTCAAAAAAGGGAGACATTCATGACATCGGCAACTATCGCCCCATCTGCCTGTTGTCCGTCATCTACAAGCTGTTTATACGAGTCATCCTGAACAGAATTAGCAGAACACTAGATGAAGGACAACCATGCAAGCAAGCAGGCTTCCGGAAAGGATTCAGCACAATAGACCATATCCACACAGTAACCAAGCTCATTGAGGTTTGTAGGGAGTACAAGATGCCGCTCTGTCTCACGTTCATTGATTTACAGAAAGCCTTTGATTCTGTGGAGACTGAAGCAGTCATCGAAGCCCTAGTCAAACAGGGCGTTCAAACCCAATACATCAAGATCCTTCGTGAGCTGTATTACGGATTCACCACCAGGATCTCACCATTCTACAAAGAAGTCATCATTGATGTCAAAAGAGGGGTTCGACAGGGTGATACCATTTCACCAAAACTCTTCAGCGCCACCCTCGAGAACATCATGAGACAATTAGAATGGGAAGGAATGGGAGTGAAGATAGATGGTCGGCAACTACACCACCTCCGCTTCGCTGATGACATCGTTCTAATAACACCAAACATTAGCCAAGCGGCACAAATGCTGGCTGACTTAGACCGAGAATGTGGAAAGATAGGTCTACAGCTGAATCTGAAGAAAACTATGTTCATGAGAAATGAACTAGTTCCTGAGGCCCCATTCACTCTCAATGGAACAAACATCTCTGAATGCAGCAGTTATGTGTACCTAGGTCGAGAAGTCAACATGATGAACGACCTAAAACCTGAGCTGCGCAGGAGGAAGAGAGCGGCATGGAATGCCTTCAAAGGCATCGAAGAAATAGCTAAAAGGACAAAGAACCTCCGGCTCCGGGCACATCTCTTTGACTCCACCATTCTCCCTGCATTAACATACGCCTCAGAGACCTGGGCCCTACGAAAGCAGGATGAGAATGCTATTCGGGTCTCCCAGAGAGGCATCGAAAGAGCTATGCTTGGAATATCACGTCTCACTCAAGTGAGTGAAGGAATCCAGAGTTCTGACCTCCATCGCTATTCCAGAATCAGGGACGCTGTCTCGTTTGCCAAGGCTTCAAAAATCAGATGGGCTGGACATGTAATGCGATTTGGACACAACCGCTGGACTAGAGCCGTTACCGACTGGATCCCACGGGATGTCAAAAGATCACGTGGCCGCCCACCTACAAGATGGTCAGACTTCCTTGTTAAGACCCTGAAGGAACGGTTTGAGGCGCGTCATATTCCTGAATCAACCAGATGCCATTGGGCTACATTGGCACGTGATAGGGTCCAATGGAAATGTTACTGGCGCCCACTCGAGCAAATCGATGAATAACTGGGATTCAAGTGATCAAGTGATTGTAATCCACAATGTGGAAGGGAAGGAAAAGAGAAAGAGATAGAGAGAAAGGGAAAGAAATACAGAACCTGCCATAGAGGCAGGCTAGGGGGTGGGGGAGGGAATCCGGGTCATTGGTGGTGGGAAATGGGTACTAGTGGAGGGGATGGGTGCTGGAACACTGTATGACCGAAACCCAAATATGATCATCTTATAAACATCTTTGTATATTGTATATCTCAAGGTGGCATAATAAAATATTAAAAAAAGGAAATTAATCCACCTTTCCAAGGAGCTTATTTTCACTCTAAATAGCTCTAAATTGTAAGGTAGTGTTTCTTATTTTCCTCACTAAAACCCATTGCTTTGTCCCCTTTGCCATCTGAGCTCATTTTATTTCCTAGAACCTTGCAGATAACCTGTCCCATATTTGAAGGCAGCCCAAGCACATCCTACCTCCTTTGAGTCGCAAGGGAGTGAATCCTGTACATTCTCCATCTTAGTGCATTTGTCTAAATGTAATATGTTTTGTTTAAGTCCCTGGGTTTACATTTTCGATAAATGAGAAATAACTTGCACAACATACTGTTTGAAAACCTTTTACCGAAGGAAATATTACTTGCTCATTACAAAATCTTACTCATTCCAAAAAAAAAGAAATTTTCCATCTTTATCACCAAAGATAAACATTATTTTCCAGACCATCAACCATTCCATTGTCTGTAATGAAAAAGCACCGTTTAGAATGATCTGGCATTGAGGAAAATGAAGTAGAAAATTGTCAGGAAGCTTTCAAATGTATGAGTCTGTATGAACATTATAGATTCTGATAGTTCATTAAGAATATAAAATTCAGTACCTAGGTAGTTAACAGAAAATTCCCCAAGTGAAGTAAGTGAATGGCAAACAGCAGCGTCTGGGAATTAAGATGTTGTGTTTCATCTGTCCAGCTGGGCATATGATTAGAATAAGTTTTCATCCTTGGTTCTTGGAAACTGGGGCAGTACTGCGAGCTTTGCCAAGACATCAGGGAAGGCAGGTGGGGCTAATTATTGCCACAATCCTCAACCCAAGAGCTCCTAAAATCTCCCAGCAGTAGAATTCATGGCTTACCAGACCAAAAAGGAGAAAAAAAAGAGGAGGGGGAAAACCTTCAGATGGGAAAAACAAACCAGAGGATGCCTTGCAAAGAAGCACAACAGCTGAACGATCATGAAAGTGAATTTTCCATAAAAAGGTAACTTAAAAATTATACTACTATGAGGGAAGTCAGACCATTGGGGATACTTGGAATGTGACCAAGAAAAACTAGATTTAATAACTAGAGAGGCATAGGTAATTATCCTGTTTGCTTTGTATTCCATTGAACAGTTTCCAGTTTTGTACAAATATGGTCATTTTTTCCTCAATTAAATCTTTTGCTCTTTTGGAAGACTTGCCAGTACCTTGTGATTTTTTTTGAATAGATAAATTGCAAATACTTATAAAATATTCTCTGAATTGAACTTAAAGAAAATTGCCTTATGACTGGCTGAAAAAAAATGAATGAAGAGTATGTTGTTCCTCTTAGAAAACAGATCCCTCGGGAGAAAGAGTCTGTAGCCATCATATGTTCCTAATTCCTCCATCCTTCTTCCTTAAATGACCCTCTGTTTCACAGTGTTTTTCAAAGAGTGGTCCAAGAGTCTCTGTATTCAAATAGTTAGAAATGGGATACATGCTAAAAATGACAAACCCTAAATCCCATGGTCCTTATCCGCTAAATCAGAGTCTGAGATGTAGGTTTCACTTACTACAATTTAAATATAATTTACATGCAATTACAAGCATATACATTACGTGCCCTGTTCAGTAGGATTTGTCAAACAAATAAAATCCCTGAGCTCATCACCCCTACCCAAGATTTTCCTCACTTCAGAATGTTTCCTGAGGTCCCTGTATACTCAGACACGTCCCACCTCCCCTCCATTTCCTGGCACCCTCATCACCGCCATTCTGAGCTCGCAAAACAGGTGTCATTCTCATTTCTGACACACAACATATATTCTTTTGTCAGGTTTCTTTCACTCAACTTGTTTCTGAGATTTTTTCCACATTGTTAGATGTATCATTGATTCATGCTCATTGTTAAGAGATAATATTCTCCTATAGGAATGTCCTATAATGAGCTTATACATTTTGAAGGCCATTGGAGTTACATGTCTCTTTTGTTTATATGCCATGTGACAAACTGACACAAACAAAGTCATTTTGAACAACACACATTTGCTACCTCCCCAGGTTCTCTGGGTCATGATTCCAGGTATGACTTAGCTGGATCCTGCGCTTTCAGTCTCAGAAACCATGGTGTATACTTAGTGCTGTAAGAAAATTCTGAATGCTGATTCAAAGAAGCTGGAAGTAACCAGTGCTGGGATAATATAGGGATTTGGTGAAGAAGGAGAATCATTCCCATCTGATTCTATTTTGGTGGGAATATGGTCTGGTTCAGCCTCTGTGGAAAACAGTAAAATACTTTTCAGAAAATTAAAATAGAACACTCATATGCTCAGCAATGTCACTCCTTAGTTTTATCTCTCCAACACAAAAACACTAATTGAAAAAGAATCATGCACATCTATGTTAATAAATTAATAAAGAAATTGTGGTACCCACAAACGTGTGGGAGTTAGAGGTTAGGTAAGACAGAGAAGGGAACAGTTTGATAATAATTGTCGAAAGTGATAATACCAACCTAGAACTGAGCATTGAATATAAGCAAAAAGATACACATGATAACATTTAAATGTATGTATTGCAATCCACAGTGTGTAAGAGAAGGAAGAGAGAAAGAGAAAGAGAAAAGAGATAAAGAACCTGTCATAGAGGCAGGCTAGGGGAGATGGTAGGGAACTGGGGACATTGGTGGTGGGAAATGGGCACTGGTGGAGGGATGGGTGCTGGAACACTGTATGACCGAAACCCAAATATGAACATCTTATGAACATCTTTGTAATTGTGTATCTCATGGTGGTATAATAAAATATTTTAAAAATAAAATAAATAAAAAAAGAACGAAACTGTGGTACATACATTCAATGAGATAATGCTCAGCTATAAGGAAACAAAAGCTTGCATTTGCAACAGTATGGATGAAACCAGAGAGTGTGATGTTAAGCATAGAAAGTTCAGAAAGAGAAAGACAAGCACTGAATAATCAGACTCATATGTGTGACACACATATGAGTAATCAGAAATAAAGCAAGGGAATGCCTGATAAAAACTGTCTGATAAAAACAAACCTTGAGACTCTGACCACAGAATTGGGATTACTAAGGTGGGGGTATAGGAAGGATCTTATGGGCAGTGGTATGAGAAAATAGGTACTTCTAGGCGGATGTGAGGTAACCTTATTCCCCCAAAGCATAATCATTCAGGGCTGAAAAGATAGTACAATGGATAAGGAACTTGTCTTGCCCTCAGCTGACCTGAGTTCGATCCCTGGCATGCTACAATGATCTCCAAGCACCTCCAGGAGTGATCTCTGAGCACAGAGCCAGGAGTAAGCTCTGAGCACCTCCAGGTGTGGCCAAAGATAAAAAATATAAACATTTATACACTTGAAAACCATTTTACTGCAATAAAAAGAAAACGCCAGTCTTTGAAAAGATCACACACTTCTGTACTCCACTGGGACTGAATGAAATGAGAACTCCAGCAGATTCTCATCTTTACCAATATTTGCTATTGTCTGTCTTTGTCTTTTCAGGCACTTCCTACTGAGTGTGAACTTTCCATTTTTAATGGACTCTGTAGGTGGTTAACTTATCCTCAACTGCAGCTTTATGAAGGTGAGTCATAGAGGAACTGTCTAAGTCTATGAATTCTTGTTATTGCCCCTCTGAAGTCAGTACCCTAAGCAAACTGGGCGACTGAATTGTGGGGGAGCATTTGTTAGAAACCCAGATTCTGGACCCACCTCCAGACTCTTGAGTCAGCATCTCCATCCTGGAGTATAATTTCAGAATCTATTTTTTTTTCAAAAAATCTTCTGGGTGGTCCTTCGACTCCACCATTCTCCCTGCATTAACATACGCCTTAGAGTTTTGGGCCCTAGGAAAGTGGGATGAGAACGCTATTCGGGTCTCCCAGAGAGGAATCGAAAGAGCTATGCTTGGAATATCATGCCTCACTCAAGTGACAGAAGGAATCTGGAGTTCCGACCTCCATCGAAGATCCAGATTCACGGACGCTGTCTCATTTGCCAAGGCATCGAAAATCAGATGTGCTGGACATGTAATGCGATTTGGAGATGACCGCTGAACTAGAGCCATTACGAACTGGATTCCACGGGACGTCAAAAGATGACGTGGCCACCCACCTACAAGATGGTCAGACTTCTTCGTCAAGACCCTGAACAAACGGTTTAGAGCTCTTCGTATTTCTGAAGCAACCAGATGCCTTTCGGCTGCACTGGCACGTGATAGGGTCAAATGGAAACGTTACTGGTATCCGCTAGAGCAAATGGACGAAGAATGGGATGTTGAGTGATCAAGTGGTCCTTTGATCTTCCACCACATCCAAGGGTGCTTTTGCTGTGCTGCTCACACAAAGCAAATGTATATGAAGTGAGTCTATATGATACTGAATAAAATAATGCCATCGATCTCCTTCATTAATAATATAAGCAGATATATTCTTGTCTTTTTTTTTTTTTTTGCTTACTGTGTATTTCTTGTTAATTGAACTGTTGCACAGGAGAAAAGTTGACAAATCATAGCTCAGATGTTCAGCTTCACTGCTAAGATTTGTTTTTTTTTTTTTGTTTGGTTTGGTTTTTGGTTTTGGGGGATTTTATTTGTTTTTTGGGTCACACCTGACTATGCTCAGTGGATACTCCTGGCTCTGCACTCAGGAATTACTCCTGGCAGTGCTCAGAGAACCATGTCGAATATCAGCCACATGCAAGGCAAACACCCTACCCACTGTGCTATCCCTCTGGTCCCTTGTTTATTTTTCAACTTCTGTTTCCAGTAGTAACTCAGTAATCTCAAGTAACTATTGTCAGGAAGCTGCCGGGGTCCGCGACAGTGTCAGGACAGAAGTTCTCTTCTACCTCCGAGGACGGGGAGGCGGATGAAGACTCACGAAGTCCGGCACAGTTCCAAAAGGCTTTTTAATAGTACAAAAGTTCTACCACCGCAATCCAATATAATGAAAGAACTCTAGCTCTGGTCAGAACTTAGACCATACAAAAGAGCCTAAGTCTCCTACCAAAGAGAGAGAGTCTTACCCGAGAGGAGTCCCTACCCAAAAGAAGGAGCAAAAGGCCAAAAGTGAAAAGGCCAAAAGCCAAGGAGCCAAAAGCTGAGGAGCCAAAAGCCGGTCCCCTTATATACACCAAAGTAATCCAACCGGCAGGGTCATGTCAACAAAGAACTCTAAACAGAGTGTAGAAGGGCGGTGCCACACCCCTATTACAGGTATAAACAAAGGCTAGCCAAGGACTAATCCCGAGATTATCTCTTATGTAAAACACTGGAGAGAGAGAGAGAGGGGGCTGGTATAAAGTAATACATCTTAATTTCATGAGCTTCTTGTAATCTAGATGGTACCCACAAGGTCCTTCTTATTTATTTTCTGCACCAGGGTGACTCTGAGTATCTTGTTCTCCTTATACTGAAAGGGTCACACTCGCCTGCTTGAGAGCAAACTAGTATGATCCTTCCTATAGCCTTCCTATAGTCTCAGACGTAGCCAGGGTGGTAGTCTCCTGGGAAATTCTAACTGTCCCATGCTGGGTGCAGTGGGTATAAAGAGGAGCTGTGCCCAATCTAGAAAACATAGAAGTCTTCGTAGATGTATAAGTCAGAAGTTATTCAGTCAAGGTGACTTCTGTAACTGCCACACCTACTAGCTGAGTTTACATAGAAGAGAGGTCTCATTAGAATGAACCTGGGCTTAAATAAGATTAAGCTGGGAGTGGGCAAAACACCAAAGCTTCCAGATTAGTTAAATCTGTCATCCAACAAACTGTTACCTGTTTTTCCCCCAGGAGGTTACTTTTCCTAAGAAATAATCATTCAGAAAATATTTGTTGAGGGGCTAGAGATAGAAGAAGGGTTACAGTATTTGCTTTGCTTCCCACCAATCTAGTTCGAATCCCTGGAACTCCATTTGATCTTCCCAAGTACCACCCACAGTCATCCTAAACACAGAGCCAGGAACAACCTCTGAGCACTACCTGGTGTGGCCCAATCTCCCAATATTTACATGTACCAGCAGGGATTTCTGGGAATACATGGCAGGGATTCCCAACTGATGAAGGACTAGCCAAGACTCCTCCGGTCTTCTTAGTTTCAAAAAAATCAACATTTTTCAAAATGTTCATTTTTCAATCATTTTTCAAAAAAAAGTCTGTTTATCTGAGTAGATGACCCTGAGGGTTCTGAGAATCAAGTCTCCCCTCTCAGGGAACTGTTAACAATGACAGGATGAGCAGAGCTCTGGACACTCAGTGCCACTGGAGCTGAGTAAATCAGAAAGGTAGATGGACTATTGGCCAGCTGCACCTTGGAGGAGGTATTGGCCAGCTGCACCTCGGAGGCCAGGGGGTCAACAATTGATGGACTGTAGCCCAGGATTTGGGAGACCTCTGGCTGTGGGGCATTAGCTGAAGAAATTGGGGTTTATATATTTCTGCGGGGAAAACAATTAAGCTTATATATCTCCCCTATGGGGAAAAGGTTAAGTAAAATTGTATCACAATGACCTGTATGTAGAATGTATCTGAAAAGCCTGGGAACTTAAATCCATGTTTAAATACCATACTACTTCATTTTCTTTTGAGGTGGTGATGGGTCACACCTGGAGCTGCTCAGGGCTTACTCTTGGCTCTGTGCCCAGGGATCACTCCTGGCAAGACTCAGGGAACTAATATGTAGTTATAGGCATCAAATGCAGGTTGGCAGTATGCAAGGCATGTGCCTTACTTCCTGGGCTTAAGTATAGTCCAGAGCATTTCCAAAAACTGGAGACAGAAGAACAAGAAAACTCTTTCCACAAGAAGAACTGCTCTTTGTGTGTGTGTGTGTGTGTGTGTGTGTGTGTGTGTGTGTGTGTGGTAGGGCTAGTGCTGGGGCCACAGTTGTTATGGTACTGAAGGGGCGAGGGTTGTGCTCAACCTTGCGGGGGGACCTCACACATCTAAGACATGTGCTTACCACATGAGCTACATCGCTAAGCCAACAATTGCTTTAAATCTAGGTGTCCCAAGATCTTTACCTAAAAGAAGTTTCTGGAGATTGAAGGTGGAGGCGGTGGAGCACAGTATTAATACTGGTAACCACCACACTCACTGTTTAAGAATGTCTCCACTACATTGTTCAATGTGTCAAACGCTTTGGGCATTGCACCATTTGAATATGGCAGCAAGCGAAGGTCTGAGGTCAGAGAAGTCACAGGACTTGCCCACCAGCTTCCAACAGCCGGGTGCGAAGCAAAGTTTAAACTCACCTATCAGAATCCACCCACTTTGTTCCCTTAGGGCCTCTGACTTCTGCTTTTCCAGGCTTCTGCTCCTCCAGGGTTGTTATTCCACTAACACCTTAATTTCTGCCTTTATCCTTTTATTAAGGCATCATCCTCTTGATTAACATTTTGGGCTTCAGGAATCTTTCTGAGACATCAGTGAAAGTGCGCGGTCTTCTCACACAGGACTGAAATTTTGCCTTCTCTGTCACAGCATGTGCAAGATGCCTGCAGGTGACCCATGGAGTCCTCTGGGGATCTTGGATCCAGGCAAAGAACCACTTCTTTTGCCTATAAAGCCTTTATTTTATTTTTTTTTAGCTTTTCTGCTTTTTTTTTTTTAAATTTTATTATTTCCCCTCCCCAAATATTATTACACCGTTTTAGACATACAATTGAAAGATGCTCATGTAGAGTTTTGGTTCTACAGTGTTCCAACACGCACCCTCCACCCAAACCCATCTCCCATCACCAATGTCCCCACCTCCCTCCCCCCTCCCGCACCTCAACTACTTGGCGGGTTCTGTATGACATTTCTTTCCTCTTTATATCTCCTTCCCAACAAACTTTCCTGCTCTTCGTGGAATGCAGTGCGTTAAAAGACATTAATGTTTCACTATTTTAGTGGACTGCGCGGCTGCTTGCAGCTGCGCTACCTGGGCTTCGAACAGGTTTTGCTCTGTTCATCTGGTCCTGAGGCAGTTTTCCAGCGTCCAGACAGCGAAAATGGTGGCTAGTGTGATGGGTGAGTCTCATCCGGCTGCTTCCGGGACCCCCCAGAGGTGGCGGGCCCACTCCCAAAACCCATTTGCCCTCCTCGGGGCTCCATGGTCAGCTGGGCCTGGCGCGAGCCGGGTTCCAGCCTCCCCAGCCGCTTGTGAGGCTCTGGATGCTGGCCGCAGGCAGCTCCTGGGCAGGGCCACCAGGCTTGACAAAATGGAGGGGGAAAGGGCGACCGCGCCTCCATCTGGCGACTTCCCAGTGATTCCCGCTTCTGGGAGCCGCCTACCTGGGCTCGAACTGGTTTTTGCTCTGTTCATCTGGTGGTGAGGCAGTTTCCCAGCGTTCGGACAGCGAAAATGGTGGCTAGCGTGATGGGCGAGTCTCATCCGGCTGCTTCCGGGACCCCCCAGAGGCGACGGGCCTACTCCCAAAACCCATCTGCCCTCCTCGGGGCTCCATGGTCCAGCTGGGCCGGGCGCGAGCCGAGTTCCAGCCTCCTTTTTACCTATAAAGCCTTTAAAGGCAAGGATCAAGGTTTTGGTTTCCCTGGCAACACGTGGTTGAGTTCCAGAAATGTTTGCTCTTTGGCTGAAGAAGTTAGGACCTTGTACATTGCTGACCCAGGTTCAGTCCCCAGTGTTGCATATGGTCTCCTGAGTACCTCTGGGAGTGGCGTCTGAGCACAACCCCTTGTAGCCCAAAAAGCAAACAAAATAAAGCAATACCAATATATCAAAATTCTTATAAAAGTTTTGGAGAAAGCATAAGGAAGTCAGTAAGAAGAGAAGAAAGAGAAAACCCTCCCAAGGAGCATAATATTTCTCAGCCAGTGTTAATTCCCTTCCTGTTCAACAGCCTCCGTGAGGTTAGAAAAGTATATAGGGCAGTAACAGTGGGTCACTTGCTGTCTGTGCTGCTGCCATAGCCAGTCTGCTCCTGAGTGTGTGTGTGCCCAGGCATGAACTCCAATTTAACTGACCTCAGTTTCCCTAACCGTCAGGATGCAGGTTCAGGGCAAGACCAGGTCATGGTCACGTAAGTTTCTTCCTTGAGGACTCTTGGAATAAGAGCCTTATTTTTGTACCTCCTGTTTAAGTGAAGCGCTGCTGCTTCTTCGAGGTGCTGGTCTATTTTTGTTACAAAGACTCTATATCTCTGGTTTCCCAGAACAGGGTGTGATATTAAACCATCCCTTCAAAACCTTTTGAGTATGTTTTGAGGAATATTCATTCCTATTAAAAGCACAGAGAAACACACTGAGAACAAATCACTACCCCCTTCCCAATTTTCCTCCCCTTGTCCTTGTCTTCATTTTTCTCCCACCATCGCCCCTGCATGCCTCAACACACCATCCTCCCAACAGCTTTATTGTCCCTGTGCTGAGCATTTCTTGCAGATGAAACCAAGCAAATGAAAAGAAGCCAGGAACTCAGCAGCTCTAGGCATCTTCCATCTTTGCATGAGGTGCTCATTTACTAATGAATGCCTCCCTTGGGCTTCATAGCCTCCCTGAAGGCAAATGCAAGACTGCAGATCAAGAAGTGAATTACTGATCTCTTGGGTTCAAATGTCTTAATGAAGTGAGACTGAGCCAGCAGCTAACCCAGTCCTTGAAAAGTGATTTCCAAGCTGTACTGTTTACATGTTGAATGAATATGTTCTGCCGGGCTTCTTACTATGCCAGAGTGAGGGCTGCTTTCAAGGAGAGATATCATGAGAAGCAAGGAGTTCCTTCATTCATTCATGCTTATAAATAGTTTGGAGTACTTGTTGCATGTGATAGACTCTTCAAAGTTTGGTAATGCCATAAGGTGACTCCTAACTGGAGATGTGGATGAG